>VDFB02262611.1:101643-386288 GCA_007258455.2 Sequoia sempervirens | reverse complement strand
AAGTGGTGCAAATTTCATTCTGCAACTTGTACGACCAAATGGACTGTTCCAACACATCCAGATGGGTACGTTTACGCTAGGGATGGTCCTCTTTTGCACCCAAATACATCGAATCACTTCGAGCTACATTGGACCGACGATTTCCCTTAAGAGTCCAAAGTGCTAAAATTCAGCAATCTTTGAAGGTTTACTTCTCAGAAACCGTGGCATTTATAGAATCTTCGTTTGAGGCTATGGTATTTTGTTTGTCCCATCTACAATAACCTCTCTCGGTTTTTTCTATCTCGGAGACGTTTTCCCGTGGTGGAAAGTTTTCAATTGAGGGAAAAGTTGTCAGATGCAAGCAGCAGTGCTGTAAAATGGTGCAACTTTCATTCAACAACTCATAATGCATCAAACAGACTGCTCCAACATGTCCGGATGGGTTCGCTTACACTAGGTATGGTCCTCTTGGTACCCAAATATGTCAAATCTCGAGCTACATTAGACCGACGATTTCCCTTAAGAGTCCAAAGTGCTAAAAGGCTGCAATATTTGAAGGGCTATTTCTCAAAAACCGTGACATTTATAGACTCTCCTTTTAAGGAAATGGGATCGTGTTTGGTAAATATATTTTCTAATTGCACTCCATTAACGCCCACCACCTTTTAAAGAAATTTGGAATTTAATTTCTAAAGTCATACATTTTAGGCAAGATATTTGGTTCTGCACTGGAGAATATGAACGATGTTACGAGACTTTGATTCCATAATGGTTTCCATTACCAGTTTTATACTTTTGATTTTTCAAAGTGGCCGACATATTTTCTTTCTATCTTGTTTTTCAAAGTGACCTATGATTGTAATTTGACGGACTAGTAGTTACGTTGATTTACTTTTTAATTACAAGTGAAAAGAAAAGAAGATAGCTTTTAGAGTACAAAGTTGATGTTGACTAAATCTTCGAGTTTATAATGCTGGAATTTGTAATGTTTTATTTTATTATTATAAATGTAAGTCTTTTAAATTAATTTGTTAAGTATTAGTTCATTATGTGTTCAATTATTTTCATCAATATAGTTTATAATGTTAAAGTCTAATATTTTGAGGAAATTTTTGACAATTGAAAATACATCAATAGTTATGATAGTATTTGTTATAGTTTGATTCTTTAATAGAACATATTTGTATTATTGTTTGAATGTAATATTATTAGATTTTTATTTTTGTGTTAATAATACCATGCAATTAATTATTTTAAATTTATCATAGAAAAGTGATAGGTTGATGGTTTGCAAGAAGGTTGGCTTTTTGTTGTATTATATTAGGGTTTGTTTCTTTTTTTGCAATCCTTGGTCCCCCATATTTCAATCCATGTCATTGTTGTAAAACTCGCTATTATCCCACATTTCTTGTAGTTTTTTAGTTTGTCCTTTATATGACCTCAAACTACTTCAATACAATTGTTAATGCTAGTGTTGATAGTTTAGTAGCTCCGTAGAATGGCTCCTTCAAGTAGGCATCTCCAAAAAAATTAATCTAAAAGTGTTTCATGAGGTACACATTTTGAATCCCTGTTGGATATGTTTTCCCCAATCCCTGAGTTTGATATTGCTTGTAAATGGTTAGTACATTTCACTTTAATAATATATTTTGTGAGGAGAACTCCCCCTAAAAGCATGCTTTGGGAATGGGTCAACAAGCACCAAGTCATGCATGGGTTTTGGCTTAATGTTATCTAGAACCTCACTAAGAGGTTCTTTATTTTTTGATTTGCTAAGGTTATCGTGTTTTGACCCATCTACAATAACCTAGATGTACTCAATGCATTGAAATTTCAATTTTTCACCAAATATATTTTTTTCTAGAAAAATAAACCTAGTGGTTTAGAAACTACATTCAATTTTCCACAGATTCTATTCTTACATATTTTTGAAATAATATAGATAACTTATTCAAATTTTTACGTCAAGTTGCCTTACTCTGATTTTTCTGAATTTTCATTGCCACTTAAGGGCCTGTTTTTTCCATGATGATCCTCCACATACCCAAATTTTGTAAACATTTAGACACTAAATACAAATTTTGCAAGATTTTCTTATAGAGTGATGGCTTCCCAAGCAATGAATACATAGTTAATGCATTATAGGGCTGCACAATTGACAAAACTAACATATAACACGTTATTCATAAAAATGAAACAAAAAACATATGATAAAATTTGCAAAAAAATAGACAAAAGTGATATTTTTTTGAAAACATTTAGACATTAAATACAAAGTTTGCAAATTTTGCTAAAAGGCTAGTGGATATGTGAGCAATAAATATATCCAGTACAAATGAAGAACCCAGTTCAAGTGAAGAAATTGTTGTTACACCTTGATTAGATACTAATAGAATTTTAGGAAAGCATGAATATGCTTTAAGCTCAAATATAAATATGCATTTCACCTGAACTGGGTTCTTTATTTGACTGGGTTCTTCGCTTTGAATGTTGTTTGCAAGTAATTTCACATAGATACATGTCCAAATATAAGTTTTTTGTGGTCAAAGATTAAAAAAAATGGATTGCGTTGTCTCAATGTATAACTAGTTCTATAAGCAGCAAAGCAACAGGATCAGGAACACACTAAGAGAAGGCTTGTTCTCTACCACACTATATTGCATCATGGAGCCTTGAGGGCTCCAGGAAAACCCCCGAGCAAGAAAATAAATTGTTTAGCACTATAATCAATGATGAGATCAATGTTTAATATTACACTTAATATATAGCCTATCAAACATATGAACATTGTCTACATGTAATCTCAGAAACATAGTCATCTATACACAGGAAATATAAAGTGACATATGACATGGAGCAGTTCAAGGCAACGGGCAGGTTACTATTGTAATGGTTTCATTTGCAATTGGCAGATAATAAACTATTTGTTTCTTTTTCTATTGGTCAGATTAGGCCTATTATTCATGTTTGTTAAAGTAAATTAGGATAAGAGGAGGGCATTATATATTTTGCAAACATTTAATCATTGGATTAATAAACTATTCGCGTTAGTACTAAACCAATCTCTCTTTTGCAAAAGTCATTTGTCTTGAAAATAGTAAAATACTTCTTTGTCTCAACGTTGTACATAGATTATGCAAATCATATTCTTGTGCATTAATCAAAGGAAAAATGTCTTTGTAGTCAATACTCTCACACGTTTACATGTAACATTATTGCCATTCTCACTATTAATGCATTTAGTCAATGTGTGGAAGGTATGGAATGCACAAAGGCATAGAAAAACATTCTCGTTTATACATGTTAACTATAAACATATTACAAGGTATTGTGATTGTTCCATACCACTGGCCTCAACTTATTGTTTTAGGTGGGAGTTTTCAACAATATAAGTCGAACATGCAAAAGTGCAACCAAGAGCTAAAAAAACTCACAAGCTTTTCAAAAAATGATAAACATACAAGAATAAGTGCAAACAAAACCCGACACTCGCCTAAGATTTCATGAATTAACTATGCATTTGCTACACATGTATCCACATGCAAAAGCACAAGGAAGAGCTACAAAACCTACAAGGTTTTCAACAAATGATAATAAAATGAGAATAAGCATAAAGAAAACCCAACACTTGCCTAAGATTCCATGAATTAGTTATGCGTTTATTGCATGTGCACTCACAAAGTTATCAAGTATCATAAACACACAACCCAACCATTCACCAACAGTGCACTTTTACATAATAACAAATATACAAAAATTCAACCAAGAGCTAACAAACCTATAAGCTTTTTAACAAATGACACACAAATCAAAATAAGCATAAACAAAATCCAGCACTCGCCTAAGATTTCATGAATTGGCTATGCATCCAATGCACGTGTACTCACATGCAAAAATGCAATGAAGAGCTAAAAAATCCACAAGCTTTTCAACAAATGATAATGAAACAAGAATACACACAAACAAAACCCAACCTCGATTGAGTTTCCATGAATTAGCTATGCATTCATTGCATGTGTTCCCACGGTCCACAAGACATTGCTCAATGCATTTAGTTTTCCCTATAACACTTCTAGCCATCAAGTATACAAAAAAAAAAATGAGCCATTGACTAGTTGCACACCATTCCTAGAGCTCCACCCTGGATCAAGCACTAGACAAAATGACAAACGTAGAAGAGAGCAACCCATAGTTAAAAAAACACAAGCTTCTAAACAAACAATTAACAAACAATAGGCAAATGTGCGTTCACTGCATGTGTTCCCACGGTCCACAAGACATTGCTCAAACTGTTCAATTTTCCCTATAACACTTTTAGCTATCAAGTATGAAAAACAAACAGAGGAGTTACTTACAAGTTGCACATTGTATGCACTGTACAGAATGACAAACGTCATAGACACCAGCCCACAACCAAAAACTCACAAGCTTATCAACGAACAATAAGAAAACAAGAAGTAAATTAACCAAGCATTCTCTGCCTATGTTCGCACCAGCTGTCCAACACATATCACGAGTTTTGCATTTGATGCATTGAACATGCATTCACTGCTCCAGTACCGACCAACGTGCCGCCAAAACTCGCACCATATGCATTCCCTGATTAAATATTCACCAGAGCATGTACTTTGTAACAAAAGAAACAAAATCCAGTAATATGTTTACTTTTGCATACGTTGCATTTGCTTTTGAACTAGTTGCTTGGCCAATGAGATTATCTTGTTTAAAATATTTTTTTCTTTTTCCTATAGTCAGGATTTAAGTGCATATATTTTTTGCTCGGAAATTACACTTTATCTCTTTTTCTATTGGTTTTTGTAGGTCCATTTTCATTTTCCTTTAAGTTAATTAGGAAAATAGGGGAACTTTATATATTGTGGCAAATATTTAATCAGTGTATGCAATATGTTGAGGGAAACAAGACCAAAAAGTTTGTTGCCAAAGATGGTATGTTGCTATTGATCAAAGAAAACATCCCTAAAGGGAAATGCTTGTGTATGCTTTGAGGTCGTGCACACATTGTACAGGTGGATTAGTTGCATTGATAGTGAGTATTGTACAACTGTTACATGTGAACATGTGACATCAACGACTTTAATTTGTGAACCCTGAGAACAAGATTTTGCAAATTGATTCTAAAAACTTACTAAGACTTTGTTATATGTTATTAAATACGCTGTTAGCTCTTATAGTAGCAAACATGTCGACCAATTTCATGTGCACAACAATACTTTATCAGCTACCCAGTCCTTGGCCTCAAGTGATACATGTCTATCAACTACATATCATATACCATTTACTATAGCCACATGTCCTCTTAGTGCTTCTAACAACAAGCAAAACTTCATGTCCTCTTAGTGCATTTTTTGTACAATGAAGAACATGGAAAACTTAAAATAGACAAGTTTTTGAATGAAGAATAGATAGAAAAGTATAAGTGCAAATAAAGCCCAACATGTCCCTAAGATTTCTTGAATCAATTATACATTTACTAGTTCCATGCCCACCAGCTATCTAGCATATCGTAGACAATTTGCATTTAATGGATTAAACATTTATTGACTGCTTGAAGATTGAATATTTTGCAGTATTTATAATGTCCCCCCATTTAACTAATTCACTTAAAGAAAAATGAATAGTAACTTCCTATTCCAAGCAATATAAAAACAAAAAAAACATAATTTTCAAACATAAAAAATATGTACTTAAATTGCAATTATAGAAAGAACATAAAACAATTATAAACAATACAATTTGATTTGCCAAGCAACAATCTCAAAAACGAATTACACAATTGCAATTGTAACTTGTAGTTGTACAAAAAATAGTTTCATGTTTATGAATTACATATCATGCCATTCAATATGCTCATTTGTTTGTTTGGCAAGTCAGATTCTTGAACCAAGTTTCTCCTTTATTGTTTACAATTCTTCCAAGGCATAATTTCCAGGCACATTGGAAGTCTTAAAATTCATTGCAAACAAGAGGGAAGAATGATACAAGAATCTGATCTTTGAGCTCCTTGCTCAACAACCAAGAATATTTGTAGTGATATAAATGTTTGCGCCTCTTTCGATTCGTAAGCAGTAGTCCTTGTTACAAAGACAAAATTGGAAGATGAGCATAGCTCATGACATGTAATATGCTATTCATAGTCACGAAACAAAGAAGCATATGAGGGAAGTTGCCATAAAAAAGACAAACATGATAATTTTTTGCAACAATTCGAACATTAAATTAAAATTTTGTAAGCTTTGCTGATAAGCAAATGACCATTTAAGCAATGATAGACACTTGAAGCAGAGGAATAGGTTACTATTGCAATTGTTTCATTTGCAACTGGAAAACAATAAACAAATTATCCTTTCTTCTAGTGGTTGGAGCATGCCTATTATTCAACTTTGTTAAAGTAAATTAAGAAAATAGGATAACATTATATATCTTGTAAATATGTAATCATTAGATACAAATTGTGTCAGCTTTGGCAAGAGAATGATGCATACTGAATCAGTGAATACATGGCTAATTAATTAACTAGTAATATGAAATGAATACAAGCACTCCTGTTCACACCTGTTCATCATTTACACATTACAAGGCACTGGAATTGTTGCATACCACTAGTCCAAGCGTATAGTTTTTTCACGAAAATTTTCAACTAATTTTTGAAGGTCCAGTTTTGCTCTAAAGTTGTTATTCCTTTTGACTTCACTTTTAATTGACTACTTTGTAATGACATACGTTCTTTTCTAAATTCACAGTAAACACAATTATTTATAATTAGTTCACTTAACTAAATCAATTTATAATGCAAATTGTACGAGATTTGTACATGGACTTGTGGGTACATAAGCAGTGAATGCATAGATGGACTATGAAATACTAGAGAAGTGATCAGTTTTACTTGTGCCATTTTTCATTTGTTTATTGTATGTTGACAAATTTCACCATTTCTAGTTCTAGGTTTACCTATTCCATGTTTCCTACATCTATAGATCCCTTCAATGCTGGAAGAACGACATAGTTTCATTTGAGCAATTATCTAAATAGCTTAGTTTTTTGTGATCAAATCACCAGGCATTAGTATTTACTTTGTAACAAAAAATAGGAAATGCACTAAACATTATGAGCAGGCAAACAACTTCAGAAGGTGCGTGAAGAAACACAACTTTCCAATGTGTCAAGGAACTATGTATTGGAAGAGTTATGGGCAATAAAGGAGAGTGTTGATTGAAGAGTCTAATTTTGTGAATACATAAGCTTTGAATGCATAGGTGAAGCATGAAATTCTAGAGGAGCGATCAATTTTATTTGTTGTTTGCAAAAATTCATTGTGTTGTTTTGTTTCACTTCAGTATCTATCATTTTGCTGGAAAAGCTGGCACAACTTGCATTTAGACATTAAATATTTGCATCAATCTACTCTTCTCTTTTTTGTTATGCTTTTGTTCCCAGCTCTTTCATCTATACAACTATATCTTATGTTCTGTGACTTAAAACTTTTTGCTATTTTTTATTTTGTAGTTGACATCTTTTCCCTTTATATGCTAGACAATACTTTATTTTCTTATGTTTTCGTTTAAATGGATTGGATTTCAGTGTTGTATGCAATATATTAGCAATACAAAATATGCATGTTTTTAAAGAGCAAGTTGCTATTCCATATATTGCATTTCAATTTGACATACTTAGTTGGCCAATAAAATTTATTTGACAATTTTTATGATATGTTTCTAATTTGCTTATTTGCTTATACAAAGAGGAATATCAAACCTACTCTATGCAAGAGAGAGAGAGAGAAATAGAATATTTCAGACATGTAAGATTAAGTTGATACTTGATTGAGTTCTATTTGACCTAGCTTACTAGTCACTTATATTCTTTGGATAAATCATTAAGGATTAGCATTTACTCTCTAACAAAACATAGGATATGCAATAAATATTTTTAGCATAAAGACAACATGACAAATTGCATTAAGAAACATGACTCTCCCATGTATCGAAGAACTATGCATTGGAAGAGTTGTGAACAATAAAGGAGGATGTTAGTTGAAGAATATGAGTTTCCAAATAGTCAAATGAGCATAGTGAATGAGATGCCATGTATTTTATAAACATCAAACTAATTTTTGCACAGAGCAATGAATGCATGTTCAATGTATTAAATCCAAGCATTGCGAAATGTGATGACCAACTGATGGGTACACAAGCAATGAATGCATAGTTAATTGGGTTTTATTGGTGCTTATTCTTGTTCGTTTATTCGTTGTTCAAAAGCTTTTGTGTTTTTAGCTCTGTGTTGATGTCTTTGATGTATTCAAAATTAAGGGAGATTCCAAATACTAAGGGATATAACACAAGTGTTAAAGGAGAGGATTTTTCAAAAAATATGCAAGATTTGCATCATCAAGTAAGACGAAAATTCAATTGGAGTAGCCAATAGTATAAAGAGAAATCTGACATGAAGAGGAGAGAAACTATTTTTGAAGTTGTAGATATGGTATTGCAACACAGGTACAAAAAGGAAAGATTTCCATTCCATTCCTAGAAAAAGGTTAAGTGGAAGAATATTGGACCATGCAAGTTTATCAAGAATTTTTCGTAAAATGCTTACAAATTGCAGCTACCTAAAAGTTTGGAAATTTCGTTCATTTTTAAAGTTTGAGATTTAAATAATTGTTATTAGGGAGAGACATGACAAGAATAAGGAAAGGAGAAAATATTAACTAACAAATAGACAGAGCAACTACCCAATTGTGAGCATGTCAAAATTGAAGGTACTTTGGATTGTACAATCAATAGAAAGAGAAAAGGCAAAGAGTATAGTGAGTATTTAGTAAAATGGAAGGGTAGACAAGTGGATAATGCATTATGATTAAGACTACTAGAGCTCAAATCATTTTAGTTAACACAAGATGACACAGTTGGTAACATGTGACAATAGGACATTTAACCTACACCAATACACAGTTTAGGTGGGATTTTTGGGAAAAGTTTCTAAATTTTTAAGTAATTTTTGAGGGAAAAAACATAGCAAAAAACAAAGGACAGAGAAAATAAAGGTTAGAGCAAAAGAAAATAGACAAAATAGAAGAAAACAAATGAAAATAATACTATGCATTGGAGAGACTTCTTTTCAGCAAAGCATTTTTATTATTAAAACATGTTGCATACACTAGTAATTTGTTAAGTATAATGATACATAGTTTAATACTTAAATGTTGTTCTGAAAAAGAAGTCTCATTAATGCTATGACCTCCAATGTGACTACAAATTTCTGCCCTGTAATATGTAAATGTTGTTTCCAGAATTATGCACATTGCCATATAATTTGTTTGATATCAAATGGCTCCATTTATTGGTTTATTTAACACATGTTTATATGTGTGTTTCGCAATACGATGTCCAAGTTCACAGTGTACTACAATTGCTTCTTAATGTAAGTTTTCTTAATTATATTAAAACTTATATTCAAGTTAATTATATATCCATGAAACAACAAATGACCACATCCCATGACAAATAATATGCTATCCATAAACCTCAACCACAGAAACAACAATATTATTGCAAAAAAATAGACCAACATGATAATTTTTTCCAAGCATTTGCAGTTAGCCCTTGTAAGATCAACCAAGCACAATAAATAGAGAAACAAGCCACTCAACAATAATGCACTACCACAAAATAACAAATGTCGAAGAATGAAACTAAAAGCTAAAAACACACAAGCTTTTTAACAAACAACAAACAAACAAGAATAGGTACAAATAAAACCTAGCTCTTGCCTCACATTTCATGAATTAACTATGCATTCACTACTATTGTACCCACCAGTCCTCCAACACATCTCACACAATTTTCTTATCGAGCTTTGTTGATAGCATGTACCAACCACTTAAGCAATAAACACATAATTAACACATTCACTGCCCCCACAATCCACAGGACCTTACCCAAAGCACATGTAATTGAGTACTCGCCTAAGATTTAATGAATAATTACCAACAATACACTGTTCATACAACCCTATCCTCATCCAAGCATTGTACAAAGTATCAAACATCAAATACGGAAGCCCAAAGCTAAAAACATAGAAGCTTGTGAACAAACAATAAACAAATGATAATCAACAGAAATCAACACTTGTCTCATATTCCATTAATTAACTATGCAAAGTTTGTCTTTAATGCATCAAACATGCATTCACTGATTAAGTATCTTATACAAGTGTTGGGTTTTATTTCTACTAATTCTTGTTTGTTTATTGTCTATTGAAAAGCTTGTTTGTTTTTAGCTATGTATCTCGTCAATCCTAGGAACAACAAATTACTGGTAATCAAGTTGTGTGTCTGTTTATGATACTTGTAACCTAGAAATACTGGTTGTTGTTACAAGGGCTAGGGGAACAAATGGGTATAGAAGATCTACACAACTACAAAGATAGAGTACTATTGAACAAGGAAGTAGAAGGTCAGATTCTTGTAACATTACTCCCCTTTGTTTGCGACAATATTTAATGTCCCCCTATTTTCCTAACTTACTTAAAGGAAAATGGAAAATGGACCTACTCAAACCAATAGTAAAAGAGATCAACTATAATTTTCAAGCACAAAAAATATGGGCTTAAATCCAGAGTATAGGAAAAAGACAAAAATATTTGAAATGATACAAACCCATTGGCCGAGGGACCAATTGAAAAGAAAATGCAATGAATGCAATAGTAAACTTGCCTATCATAAGAACTATTAAAAGCAGCAATGCTTAGATTATAGAATTCGATTCGTTGGTGAGGTTGTGTATCAAGTGCAAAGAACGAATTTTGAGCAACAAAGCCTTTATAGTTTCAATATTGTTGCTAAATATTTGGCAAAATTTGTTATGTGGTTATGTGTATCATGTTTATGAATAACATGTTATATGTCATGCATTGCACCCATTTGTCTCCTTAGCCTTTCTAATTGTAAGCAATACTTGTAGTTATAGTGTTTGATAAACAAACATACCAACCACTCACCAGTCGTGCATTGTACCTAGAATACACAACCAAGAATTAACTATGCATTTACTGCTTCCATACGCACAAGTCGTCCAACACATCTTGAACATTTTTCACTTAATGGATTAAAAATGTATTCAATGTTTCAGGATTGACTATTTTGCAGTATGCATAATGTCCCCCTATTTTCCTAATTTAGTCAAACAAAAATGAACAATAGGCGTACTCCTATCGATAGAAGGAAAGATAAAACATAATTTCCAAACATGAAACATTTGTCCTTAAATCCCAATTGTGGAAAAGACAAAAAAAAATTAAACAATATAATTTAATTTTCCAACAAACTATTTTAAAAGAAAATTCGACAATTGCAATAGCAATTTGCTTGTGGACAAAAAAATGTTCCATGTTTATGAATTACATGGCATGCCATTCACTATGCTCATCTGTCTATTCAACAAGTTGGATTCTCGAACCAAGCTTCTCCCTTATTTTTCACAATTCTTCCAAGGCATAATATTTAGGCACATTTGGAGACTTTAAATTCATTGTAAACAAAAGGGAAAAATGATACAAGAAACTGACCTTTTAGTTGTTTGTTCAATAACCAAGTATATATGTAGCCATATAGATCTTTGCCCTTGTCTCCATTCACAAGCAATCCAGTGCCTGTTACAAATATAAATTAGACAAATGAACACAATTCATGATATATAATATGCTATTCATAAACATGAAACACACAGGCACATGAAAAAATTTGCAAAAAAAAAAGAGAAACATGATAAATTTTTGCAAACATTCATAAATTAAATAAAATATTATGTCAATTTTGCTAATAGTGTAGAACACATTCAAGCAATCAGCACATGGTCAATACATTCAATGCCTCCACAGTGGACAAGACCTTGGTCAAAGATCTGAAACAACATTTCTTTATTTAGCAAGAAGAGAGACATACAAGCCTTTCAAGAAATAGTAAAATAATGATAATAAGCAGGGAAAAAACCAAGCACATGCCTGGCATTTCATGAATTAACTATGTATTCACTGCTTGTGTACTCACTAGGCCTCCAATTAACTTTTCATGTACAAATATACTTCATTCTTTGAATATGTGTAAAAATTATGCCAAATGTTTGAAACTGTCTAATTTGTGCCAATAAGCAAATGACCGTTGCAATCATTTCATTGAAGTAATATTGTAGCTAGAGATATGCATAATTGCAACCATTTGATACGCAATTCATATGCAATGCTTCATAGAGCATATCAGTCAGATTTGCTTACAAGCAAATGAAAGAAAATATACTTAAATTATACAATGTGGTGAATGTACAAAGAAAAACATTGCACATGGACTCCATACCACATGCCTGTAACTATGCATAACTCTCATTGCAAAAGTAACTTGCTTTTGGCCATAAAATAGTTTGATGTCTATGAATTATATAGCATGTCATTCACTATACTCATTTGTTTATGTCTCTTAAGTTTGTGAGCCCCTTGAACACCGATGGAGCTATAAAGTTTCCTTTCAGCAATTATCTCAATGACTTAGTTTGTTGTACTTGAAAATTATGGTTTATCTCTTTTTCTATTGCTTTGAGTAGGTCGATTTTTCATTTTCCTTTAAGAAAATCAAGCAAATAGGATGACATTATAGATTGTGGAAAATATTTAATTGGGGGATGCATATAGTGTGAGATTTCGCGGTGGACTGATGTGTACTGAAGCAGTGAATGCATGTTTAATGCATTAAATGCAAACTTCGTGATATGTGTTGGACAACTTATGCATATGCAAGAAAAGAATGCATAGTTAACCCATGAAATATGAGGCAAGTGGTGGTTTGTGCTTATTGTTTGTTGAAAAGATTTCATGTTTTTCCTGTTTGTTGCCATCCCCGACGTTTGTGATTCTATGTAGTGCTTGAACAAGGGAGGAGCTAAAGGAATGGTGTCCAACTGGTGAATGGCTCATCTATTTCTTTTTGATACTTGGGAAATAGAAGCGTTAGAGGGGAAACTGAACGATTTGAGCAAGGCCTTCTATAGCATGGTTGTCAGATATGTTGGAAGGCTGGTGGGTAGACATGTAGTAAATGCATAGGTAATTCATGAAATCTCAGGAAAGCACTAGGTTTTTATTGTGCATATTATCATTTGTTTCTCGTTTGCTGAAAAACTTGTGGGTTTTTTTGAATCTTGGTTGCATTTTTGCATGTTTGTTATTCTATAAAAGTGCAGTGGTCGTGAGTGGCATGGCCACGTGTTTATGATACTTGATAGTGGGGGTAGTGAATGCATTAATTATGTCTTTATTGCTTGAGTAGCTGATAGGCTATCAACAAACCTCGAAAAGAAAAATGTACGAGATGTGTTAGAGGGTTGGTGGGTACAGAAGCAATGAATGCATAGTTAATTCATGAAATGTGAGGCGAGAGTTGGGTTTTATTTGCAACATGCTTATTCTTATTTGTTTGTTGTTTGTTAAAAATCTTGTGTTTTTAGCTTTTAGTTTTGTTCTTCGATGTTTGTAGAATGCTTGGAAAAATTTATCATGTTGGTCTATTTTTTTTTTGAAATGTTTACTATTCGTTGAAAAGCTTGTGGGTTTTTTAGCTGTTGGTTACGGTTTTGCATGTTCATTATTCTGTAAAAGTGCAGATGCCATCAATGGCTTTGTTGTGTATTTATGATACTTGATAACTAGAAGTATTGTTTGTTGTTACAAGGGCTAACGGGGCAAGCAGGTACATTAAATTACATGTGCTTTGAGCAAGGTCTTGTGGACTATGGGGGCAATGAATGCATTAATTATGTGTTTATTGCTTGAGTGGCTAGTATGCTATTAGAAAAGCTTAGAAAATTGTGCGAGATGTGTTGGAGGGCTGGTGGGTATAGAAGCAACAAATGCATAGTTAATTCATGAAATGTGAGGCGAGAGATGAATTTTATTTGTGCTTATTCTTGTTTGTTTGTTGTTTGTTAAAAAGGTTGTGTGTTTTTGGATTTTAAGGGAAAGAATGATACAAGAACATGATCTTCCACTTCCTTGTTCAACAATTAACTATATTTGCAGCCACATAGATCTTTGCCTCCCTCTCCAATTGTAGAAAAACATGTTACTTTTGCAATGAAGAATATGCATAATTACAATCATCGGATATGCAATTCATTGCTTAAGTATTTTCCAAAAGTCCTTTGTCAAAACTTGTCCAATTTGCATTCAACAATTAAATATTTGCAAAAATATATAATGTTGTATTCTCCTAATTTACTTAAACAAAATTGAATCCTAGACATAGTGACATTTAATACAATAGTTGAAGATTGATAGACAAACATGTCATATCCAATGCATATTATACAATTGCAAAGTTGACCTACTTCAACATGCAATGAATGTATAGTTAATCCATGAGATGTTAGACAAGTGGTGTGTTTTGTTTCTGCTTATTTTCGTTTAACCCATGAAATCTTAGGAAATTGCTTGGTTTTCTTTTTTCTTTTTCTTGTTTATTTATTATTTGTTCATAAGCTTGTGGGTACTTTAGCCTTTTGCATGTTCGTTACTTTGCAAAAGTCAAGTGCTGGTAAATGGATTCACTGTATCTTTATGATACTTGATAACTAGAAATATTGCTTGTTGTGCTTAAATCCTGACTATACAAAAAAGGAAAATATATTTTAAACAATACAATTTCACTAGCGAAGCGACCATTTGAAAAGCCAGTGCAATTGATGCAATAGTAAACCTGCCTATCAATAGAAACTAATAAAGGCAAAAATGTTAACATTGTACAATTTGATGCATTGCCAAGGGTTGTGTATTATTCATTTTTTGTTAAAGTAAATCAGAAAATTAGCAACCCATTATATTTTTTGCAAATAGTCAATCATCATGTGCAAATTATGTAACCTTGGCGATAAGGTAGTAGCTATAGAAGCTATCAATGCATCTTTAATGCACTAAATGGTATAACTATTAGATGACAAGCAATAGTCTATCAATTGAAAATCCTGCATGCTTAGTCGATAAGCTGACAACTACTTTTGTTATGCTGCAACTAGAAATATTATTTACTGTTGTAAGGCATAATTGTACAAATAGGTACTGTAGATAACAAATGACATGAAACACTTGAAGCCAACTAGCAGGTTACAATTGCAAGTCTCTATTGAAAACTAAGCGATAATAAATATTTATTATGTTACTCTGTTGCTTCATGTAGGCCTATTATTTATTCCTATTGAAGGAAATTGCAAAAATAAGAGCACATTATATATTTTACAAATATTCAATGTTTGAATGCAAATTATGCCACCTTTCGCAACAAGATGACAAATGTTGAAGTAGCCAATACATGCTCAATGCATTAAACAATATGGCTCACAGATTAGAAACAATAATCTATTAAATGCAAATTGAGCAAGATAATATGTTACCCATAAACATGAAACACATAAGCAAATGTATAGGAACAATGTACTATTGATGACTAGTTACTATGTCTGTTTATCATACTTGATAACTAGAAGTATTGCTCACTGTTACAATGAGAACTGAATGGTTTGACCAAGCCCTTGTTCCACTGTTCCTAGGATTAAGAACATAAAGAAGTAAAAACACACAATCTTTTCAACAAACAATACACAAACCAAAATTAGCACAAATAAAACCCAACACTTGACTAAGATTTCATGAATTAGTACCCACCAACTCTCCAACACATCTTGCACAATTTGAATTTAATGGATTAAACACGTATTCACTGCTTCATGATCAAATATTTCTCAAAATATATAATGTCCCCTTATTTTTCTAATTTAGTTAAACGGAAATGAATAAACAGTAATTTTCAAGCACAAAAAATATCTGCTTAAATCCCGACTATATAGGAGAAAGGAAAAAATATTTTAAACAATACAATGTCATTGGCCAAGCAACTAATTCGAAAGTAAATGCAACGAATGCAATAGTAAACCAACTATGGGAAAAACACAAAAATACTTCAAACAATACAATTTGATTCACCATGACAAGTTTAAGAGCACCAAGCGATTATTTCAAAAGAAAATTTAACAAATGCAATTGTAAACTTGCCTACGGACATAAACTAAAAATTGCAATAGTGACCTGCTTTTCAACAAAAAAAAGTTTTGTGTTTATGAATTATATAACATGCCATTCACTATGCACATATGTCTATTCAGTAAGTCAGATTCTTCAATCAAGCTTCTCCTTTATTGTCCACAACTCTTCCAAAGCATAAATTTTATGCACATTGGAAGACTTAAAATTCATTGGAAACAAAGTGGAAGAATGATACAAGAATCTGACCTTCCAGTTCCTTCTTCAACAACCAAGTATATTTGTGTTCATATAGATGTTTGCCTCTAACTCCAATTGCAACTAATGGTCCCTGTTATAGGGACAAATTAGACAAATGCACATAGTCCATGACATATAAGACACTATTCATAAACATGAACCATAGAAAGAACAACAAAATTTACAAAAGAATAGACCAACATGATAATTTTTTGTGAACATTCCCCATTGGCCATTGTAACAAAAACCAAGTATCATAAACACATGAACAAGGAACTCATTAGTAGTGTATTGCCATAAAATAACAAACATGCAAGACCAGAACCAAAAGCTAAAAAAACAAGCTTTTTAGCAAACAACAAAAAAACAACAATAAGCACAAATAAAACCCAGTACTCGCCTCAAATTTCATGAATTAACTATGCACTCACTGCTTCTATACCCACCAGGCATCCAACACATCTTGCACAATTTACTTTGCAAGCCTTGCTGACCAAGCAATAAACACACAACCAAGCCATACTTGTAGTTATCAACAATAAGCAATACTTCTAGTTATCAAGTGTCAGAAACACACAACCAAGCCATTCACCAGCAATGCACTTTTACAAAATAACGAACATGCAAAAGCGCAACCAATAGCTAAAAAAACCACGAGATTTTCAACAGACGATAGACAAACAAGAATAAACACAAACAAAACCTAGCAATAGCCTAAGATTTCATGAATTAACTATGCATTCACTGCACATTTACCCACATACAAAAACACAACGAAGAGCTAAAAAACCCACAATCTTTTCAACAAGCAATAATACAATGAGAATGAGCACAAACAATTCATGAATTAGTTATGCGTTCAGTGCATGTGTACCCACCGAATTATCAAGTATCATAAATACATAGCCCAACCATTCACCAGTAGTACACTTTCGCAGAATAATGAACATAGCTAAAAAACCCACAAGTTTTTCAACAAACGATACGCAAATTAGAATAAGCACAAACAAAACCCAACACTCACCTAAGATTTCATGACTTAACTATGCATTCACTGCATGTGTACCCACATGCAAAAACTTAACAAAGAGATAAAAAGCCCACAAGCTTTTCAACAAATGATAATCAAACAAGAATTATAAGCACATACAAAACCCAAATTTTGACTAAGATTTCATGAATTAGCTATGTGTCCACTACATCTATACCCATGGTACACAAGACATTGCTCAAAGCATTCATTTTTCCTTGTAACGCTTCTAGTTATCAAGTATAAAAAATAAACAGACAAGCCACTCACCAGTTGCACATCAAAAACAACAACCCACAACCAAAAACATGCAATCTTCTGAACAAAAAATAAAAAATAATAAGCAAATATGCATTCATTGCAAGTGTATCGATGGTCCACAACACATTGCCCAAACCGTTTAATTTTCCATGCAATGCTTCTAGTTATTAAGTATAAAAAATAAACAGACATGCCACTCACTAGTTGCACACTGCAACCACTGTACAAAATGACAAACGTCGAAGACGACAACCCACAACTAGAAACATGCAAGCTTCTCAATATAAAACAAACAAACAACATGTAAATTAACCAAGCATTCTCTGCTTATGTTATAGGAACAATGTACTATTGATGACCAACTAGTCTGTCTGTTTATCATACTTGATAACTACAAGTATTCTTCACTGTTACAATGAAATTTGAATGGTTTGACCAAGCCCTTGTTCCACTGTTCCTAGGATTAATAACATAGAGAACTAAAAACACACAAGTTTTTCAACAAACAATACATAAACCAAAATTAGCACAGAAAAAACCCAACACTTGACTAAGATTTCATGAATTAGTACCCACCAACTCTCCAACACATCTTGCACAATTTGCATTCAATGGACTAAACATGTATTCACTGTTTCATGATCAAATATTTCCCATAATATATAATGTCCCCTTATTTTTCTAATTTAGTTAAATGAAAATGAGTAAACCATAATATTCAAGCACACAAAATATCTGCTTAAAACCTAACTATAGGAGAAAGGAAAAAATATTTTAAACAATATAATGTCATTGGCCAAGCAACTAATTTGAAAGCAAATGCAACGAATGCAATAGTAAACCAACTATGGGAAGAACACAAGAATACTTCAAACTATACAATTTGATTCACCATGACAAGTTTAAGAACAACAAGCAATTATTTCAAAAGAAAATTCAACAAATGCAATTGTAAACTTGCCTACTAACAAAGACTAATAATTGCAATAGCAACCTACTTTTCAACAAAACAAAAAAATTGTGTTTATGAATTACATAACATGCCATTCACTATGCACATTTGTCTATTCAGTAAGTCAGATTCTTGAACAAAGCTTCTCCTTTATTGTCCACAACTCTTCCAAAGCATAGATTTTATGCGCATTGGAAGACTTAAAATTCATTGGAAACAAAGGGGAAGAACGATACAAGAATCTAACCTTCCAGTTCCTTCTTCAACAACCAAGTTTATTTGTGCCCATATATATGTCTGCCTCCAACTCCAATTACAAGTAATGGTTCCTGTTATTGGGACAAATTAGACAAATGAACATAGTCCACCACATATAATACACTATTCATAAGCATGAACCACATAAAGAACAATAAAATTTGCAAAAGAATAGACCAACATGATATTTTTTTGTGAACATTCCCCATTAACCATTGTAACAACAACCAAGTATCATAAAAACAAGAACAAGGCACTCATCAATAGTCCACTACCACAGAATAACAACCATGCAAGACTGAAACCAAAAGCTAAAAACATACAAACTTTTTAACAAACAACAAACAAACAACAATAAGCACAAATAAAACTCAGTACTCGCCTCAGATTTCATGAATTAACTATGCACTCACTGCTTCTGTACCCACCAGGCTTCCAACACATCTTGCACAATTTGCTTTGCAAGCCTTTCTCAACAAGCAATAAAAACACACCCAAGCCATACTTCTAGTTATCAAGTGTCAGAAACACACAACCAAGCCATTCACTAGCAATGCATTTTTACAGAATAACGAACATGCAAAAGCCCAACGAATAGCTAAAAAACCCACAAGCTTTTCAATAGACGATAACAAACAAGAATAAGCACAAACAAAACCCAACACTCGCCTAAGATTTCATAAATAAACTATGCATTCACTGCACATATACCCACATGCAAAAACGCAATGAAGAACTAGAAAACCCACAATCTTTTCAACAAACAATTATAAAACGAGAATAAGCACAAACAATTCATAAATTAGTTATGTATTCACTGCATGTGCACCCATTGAGTTATCAAGTATCATAAATACACAACCCAACCATTCACCAGCAGTGCACTTTCACAGAATAATGAACATAGCTAAAAAAGCCACAGGCTTTTCAACAAATGATACACAAAGAAGAATAAGCACAAACAAAACTCAACACTCGCCTAATATTTCATGAATTAACTATGCATTCACTACACGTGTACCCACATGCAAGAATGCAACGAAGAGCTAAAAAACCCACAAGCTTTTCAACAAACGATAATCAAACGAGGATAAGCACAAACAAAACCCATAACCCAACTAAGATTTCATGAATTAGCTATGTGTTCACTACATGTGTACCCATGGTACACAAGACATTGCTCAAAGCATTCGGCTTTCCCTGTAACGCTTCTAGTTATCAAGTATAAAAAATAAATAGACGAGCCACTCACCAGTTGCAGATCGTACAAATGAGTCACTCACCAGCTGCACATTGAAAACGACAACTCACATCCAAAAACACGCAATCTTCTAAACAAACAATAAATAAATATGCGTTCACTGCATACGGTGCAGAACACATTGCTCAAACCATTCATTTTTCCCTGCAACGCTTCTAGTTATTAAGTATCAAAAACAAACAGACAGACCACTCACCAATTGCATACCACAAGCACTGTACAGAATAACAAACATCGAACATGACAACCCACAGCCAGAAACACGCAAGCTTCTCAACAAATAATAAACAAAAAACATGCAAATTAACTAGGCATTCTCTGCATATGCTCGCGCTAGTTTTCCAACACATATAACGAGGTTTTCATTTAATGCATTAAACATGCATTCACTGCTTTAGTACCAACCAACCCGTCGCCAAAACTCGTACTACATGCATCCCCTTATTAAATATTTGCCACAATATATAATGTTCCCCTATTTTCCTAATTAACTTAAAGAAAAATGAAAAATCAACCTATTCAAACCAATAGAAAAAGAGATAAACCGTAATTTCCAAGTAAAAAAAATATGCACTTAAATCCCAACTATAGGAAAAAGAAAAAATATTTTAAACAAAACAATCTCATTGGCCAGCCAACTAATTCAAAAGCAATTGTGACGATTACAATAGTAAACGACATGAACTAATAATCATTATAAAGTCGATGTCTTTGGATTCTTGCGATTTTGAGCAATAAAACTATATTTGAAAGTTTAAAAAAAAATTACTTTTTATTTTTTAGGTATTTTGTTGCAATATTTTATATTTTCATTAATCCTAAGTTTTATTTATTTATTATTAGTATGTTGCATCAAGTGATGCCATAATTGTGTATTAATAATTTTCTATAAGTTATAAAATTTTAATTGGCAAATTCAGTTTGCTAAGGTTTTTCTAAATTTAATTTAATGCTATAATGAAGGGATATATTTTAAAAATTATTTAGGGTTTTAAAAATATCTTCTTCTTTTTTAATTTAAATCTACAACTTAAAAAGTCTCATGTAATAGGTTAATCCAACCATTCTAAATATTTGAAGTTTAATTGAAAGTGTAACAATCAAGGTAAAGTTGGTCAAAGGTTAATTAATTCATTCCATCCACTAGGCCATTGTGACTAGGAATTAAAATATTTTAAATTAGTTTAGTGTTTGTCATGCCCCAAAAATTTCACTAGAAATATCTAACAATTTTTTTTTATGAGTTGCACTTCTACGACAAGTCACTTCTAAATTAAATGTAACAACTATCTATGCAATTTATAAATCACTAATGATGATAGCATTCTTACTTAATCTTAATTAAATCGTAATGATAATATTATTATTCTTTTATAATATTCCAATAAATTTTTATTCTTTTATAATAATCCAATAACCAAATTTAGTAGAGCTTAAGAGTGACATCATTAGTATCAAATCAAGAAGTCAAATATAAATATTATTATTGACCATTAATCCTCAATAAAATTGTCACTAATAGACCCGCAATTAATCTTCAACAATAATATTATTATCACCCTAAACTAAATAATACTAATATTATTACTTAATCCTCATTTGCAAATCATTATCAAATTCATCTATTGATAGTATTATCCTCTTTATTGATAATACCAACAATTGTGGTAAAGGCATCAATCACTTTATATATATATATATATAAGCATAAAGTCTCGACAATAATATTGTTACACAAATAATAACCGAATATAGTAGATATGGTTTCATTGGTTTAAATTTTAAAGAAGAATTGAATAGAATCTTTAACCCCGTGGTTTTAATCTATCATTGTAAAAAGGGTATATTAACATTCTCCGGTGATTGTCAAGTTGATTTTCTATCCAAGAATTAACATTCCCACATTGATATTAATTATTGTCATAAAATAAATAAATACTAGTGAGGTAATGGCATTATACTCGAATGGTGCCCGAATTTAAAAGTCACGAAAATATTATTATTTTCTTTGCTAATATTATTCATTAAACTAATGTTGAGCTGATAACTGACTGCTGAAGAGGTACGCCATCACTAAGACTCCATCTATGGAAATCAGCATAGTCGCATACATTAGCCATAACAGTTGTTTACTTACTTAAGACATTAGCAAGAAATATCTGGAAATAAATAGTGTCCCAGATTGCGTGTGCAGAGTACAAGAAAGTAGTCCATAAAATTAATTAACTTGACAAAAGAAAATGCTTTAGCATATGGGTAAATTGGAAACATATAATAATAGTAAATTTATTACTTATTCCCTCTTACCCAACAGTTTCACCATTCACTGATAATAATAACAGAAAAGACACAAAGGCAGTCATTTAAAAACTCCGCCTGGTAATACTAAAGATTTATATTTTTTTTTCTGCAGCAGCCATTTAAAATCTCCGCCTGGAAAATACTTAAGATTTAATTTTTATACAGCAGCTATTTAAAAACTCCGCTTGGAAAATACTTAAGATTTAATTTTTATGCAGCAGCTATTTAAGAACTCCGCCTGAAGAATATTAAGATTTAATTTTTATACAGCAGCCATTACTCTACGCACAGGAGTTTTGGTTTCTATTTAATTCGATGCCATATTTTTTTATTTTTTTTTGTATTATATATAGCGAGTACACAAAAAAAATGCCAAAAGAAAGCACAGAAGTTTGCAATGTAGAGCTCAAAAGAGGCAATGCCTCACAACAGGATCGACAGAAATATCCAGAACAGTGATAAACAAAACAGAGCTAGTGTAAGATATCATCCATGGTATCAGCCCAGGCAGTCCACCCCTTAGCACCTTCCATCCACAATGCGTTTCAACTCCTGAATCTGCACAAGCATGAGGATCTGATCCTTGTTGGCGTTCCTGTTGTTCTTCACTTCTTGGGTAAGCATCTTGCAAGTCTTCTCAAATAACTGCAAATTGTCCAGAGTCTGTCTCCAGGCATAGCCACCCTGCATCTCATATATGAAGAATGTGGCAAAACCGTTCTTTAAGAACCTTTTAAGTTTTTTTTTTTCAATCAACATGGTAGTGCGCACCTACAGGTAGATTTTAAGAAAAATGAGTTTCTGAAAAGACTCAGTAAGAATTCTGGGATTGTTCTGATACCTTTCTTCGTTTCTACATTTCCAAATTTGCCACAAAATATTAGAGGAGAGAATCTTCCAAAACAAATTAGAATCTTGCTTCAGCCCATCAATATGCCTAGTTATAATTTCAATGATGTTAAAGACCAAAGGATAAATGATGCCAAACATATGCCAAATTTCCTTAGGAAAAATACAGTCAATAAGAATGTGTCTACATGTCTCAGGTAACCTGCACATATTACAGTAATCAGTAACCGAGATATCTTTTCTGATAGGAAGCCTGTCAAGAATCAAAAGCCAATTAAAACATTTTATCTTAGGTTCAGTAGGACCTTTCCAAAGGATCTCAAAAAAATTCTTCCATGAGTGGGTGTCAAGGGTAGAGTACCAAACATTGTTAATGTGTTCAATAATGACATCAGAATGCCCGATAATATTGTAGATATTCTTGGCTTTGATTTTGCCCAAAATGGTCCCATCCGGCCACTTGCTGCTTAAGAATCTAAGAGAATCTATTTGACAAGAAGCCGGGAGGTCTCTATTTAATTCGATGCCATATTTATTTTAAGAATTTAATTCATGGTTTTATCACGCGCTTAAATAATGTTTTAGTTTATTTTGGAAATAATCAAATTTAATAAAAGGTATTATCAATTAACTCACACAGGCAGGAATAAATATTTGTGTATTTTATGATATCTAATACCAGAAAATTAAAGATGATCAAGAATATTATATGCATAAATTTATGAAGGAAACCACTGTCGATTGAATAGGGAGTACCATTATTATTCATAATAAATTTATCCTTTAAATTACTAATGTTAAGACAAATACCATTTTATATTTAAATTATTATATTTTCCAAAATAATCTTCCAGACTTTATTACTGAACTATTTATTAACAATGGTGATATTGTAGATGATAGAATGTTCAAAATGTGAATGTTACCATAAAAATTAACATTAAATCCCCTTTTATTTGGAGAGATCAGTTTAAGCTTAGCTCCAAAATATCAGTTTGCAGTTAAATCTCCTATGAATTGGTCCCACATGCCTTATTTACATTCCTTTGTAAGCACACTATTAGTTTGCATTTAAATCTGCTACATCATTAATTTGTAACTACAATTTATCTATTTATTTTTAATATTCACTGCATTTTACAATGGTCCCGCCAAACGCCATTTCCTATTGCTGGGATGGGCAATGTTTATTTAATGGTTTTGGTTGTCCACACAAATAAAAAAATATAGAAACCACCCTGACTAATGCTGCACTTAATGCAGAAAAGGACGGGAGCTTACGGTTGTAGAAAACAATGAGGTGGGGAAGAAGATCATTAAGAACGACGTCATTTCACAGATCTATTCGAAGCCACCCAGGAGTCCATGAAAGCATGTACATTCATTATTTATTGGTCACCATTAAGGTCATACAGGGGCTACATTTACCTCTGACAGAAAGGAAGATTTACACGACAAGTTACAGATTTCTTGGAAAATATTTTAAGGCGTTTGAAAACTCACATTTATTGCCATTAGGGGCTGCGTGAGGATTACACTTATCACTCTGGCATTAATTCCTTTTCTTTTGACCACAAAAAGGACTTCAATCAATAGGCTGGGGTTATTGATGAAGGCATTTAATGAGCTACGATGAGGCTTGAAATGAAGGGAGAGTTCACATTTACACTTCCAACAACCTACAGCTCAGTCTTTAGACCCTTAGAAAGCACGTTAGCCAGAGAGGCGCGCCCAACCTTTTCGTTAAACTAGAATGCTTAAGAGCAGCAATTTCACTAGCTCCCTCTCTCCTTTGCTTTCTTTTATTTTTCTCTCAATTCTGTACTGTGCTGAAGATAACCCTTGCAGCTCACATAACGCATTGTCTTTAAGCCTGCGCCCTCTTGTATTCGGGAGTTCCCTTTTGTAGGAGTGTTCTTCTTTGTAAACCAATTATTTTAAATACTTGTTACATAATCCCACCCTTACCAGTCATATTCAAATGCTAAGCACAGGTGATTCGAGGTAATACACCAACTGGAATTGAGTGTAAAATGGACCAGCCAGAAAAAAAAATGGACACTTTTGTACGTGCTCATTCTAGAGGGTGGAGGGTATCCGCCCCTTAGTCCCGATTTTAGCTTGGTAGAATTTTGTATATCCATTCTCTTTCAGATTTAACCGCTGATCATCAATTTCTATGTTCACGTTTTATGTACTCAATACATAGTTTCTACAACACATAGAGTCTTCTCATGTTTAAGAATATCATTTTTTTTGTTATTTTGTTTTTTTTCTTTTCTTCCAGTAAAATAGCTATTTGTGGATATAAACACAAGAGATTTGATTTTTATTTACAAGCAATAGTTCTGAACAATGAAAGGGAACTAGCTGCAAACCCTTCTAAAACTAATTAAGTTTGTCAATTGAAAAAGACATATTAATGGAACTTGTTCTATTCCTGATCTTTATTCTACCACAAAATATCAACTTACAATATTGTAGACATTTCTTAATAATGCAAAGGATAACACACACATGATAAAGGCTTGCTCTCCACCCTACCGTAATGGCGTCATGGAGCCTCGTGGGCTCTGGCCATACCCCCGAGCAAGGAAATATTTTAACTCCAAGATGATGGATGGAGTCTACTCAAATTTTACAAAAGGGATAGAAATAGCTTAACATACAATTACATTCATATAGGCTCTTCACTCACCACTTTCAACAATAATTCAAACAAAAAAAAACACCATCTTACAACACAAGACAAAGGAGGAAAGGAGGAGGAATATTTATCTTTTCTTTTAGATAATGGGATTACCGTCTTCTACCATCCTCTCCTCTTTGAACAAACTATCTTGAAAACCATCTCCAAAGAACCATATCTCCACTCCTCTCTCCTCTTCTTCTCCAATCTCCAAAAAAAAATTCCAAAAAGGAGAAGTGGGTAACACCCTACTCATTCTTCCTCTCCAACTATATAGGAGTTTCAACTTTCAACCTTTTGGATGGGGAGGTGTGGAGTGTACCTCCCTTCTTCAATGAGACTATTTTCTCATTAAAGAGGTAGCATGCACTTGGACAACCCCAAATCTTTTCACCTCCCATCCTCTCCTCAAAATTCGTCACTCTTCATTATGGGGACTTTTGAGGAGTCAAATCATGTCCTTGGGACCCTATTGCATGCCCACTTGACCCCTACCACTTAGGTATAGACCCTAGGGGGTTTATTTTTGTATCCCAACCAAGTAAATTGACCAACAACCCTCTTTAAAGACCCACTTAAAGATCCATCCGAGTTTCACACTTGGGTAAGGGTTCCCAACCCCTAGCCCACATAATTAAATATTCTCACAAACCAAAATAAATTATACCTTTAATATCAACCTTCACCTCTTAATCTATCAACATATTAACTTTATATCCTCAAAAAGATGTCTTTTGATTTTCTCTCGATGGTCCTCCCTTCTCATGCTAACATTGTTGCCTTCCTGCACATTACCGACACGATCATAAGTAACATTGTATATCACATTAATCTATTAGCTGAATATTCTAAACTTTAACCATATAATAATCCATTTAAATCTCAATATGTATTCCATAGTATACTAGTGTATTCCACCTTCATGGTAGTGACAATAGAACGTAATGTCAAAATGGAATTACAAGGATTTTGCCAAAAGATCACCTTATTTATCATCCACAATATATATAATCATCAATTTAAGAAAATCATATCACAAATTAGGTCTAGCATTAATCACATGTGAAACGGGGTCTTACAATGTTAGGGGCTTTAAAAAAATCATTTAGTTTCTTTTAAATATTCCTCAACTAATTATTTATTTATTTAATTTTTTTAATAATCCTCAACTAATTATTTATTTATTTAGTTTCTTTTAAATATTCCTCAACTAATTATTTATTTATTTAGTTTCTTTTAATATTCCTCAACTAATTATTTATTTAGTTTTTTTTAATATCTATTATTGTGATGGTGCATGCAAAGAAAATCTGCACAACCATTTCAACCTTCGGACATAATTGGACCACCACTGTTTTGGGCAGTGTTTCTATTATGAACATTGATGATTGTCTTTAATGTCATCCACATATGTCTTGAAACATTTTTGGTGTTTTTTGAAATGTTTTAAGCAATAAAGCTATATTTTATTTTTAGTATTAAATTATAGGGTAATAATCATTATAAAGTTGATGTCTTTGGATTCTTGTGATTTTGAGCAATAAAGCTATATTTTAAACTTTAAAATGTTTTTAGGTTTGATATGTTTTTTAGTTATATTGTTGCAATATTTTATATTTTCATTAATCTCAAGTTTTATTTATTTATTATTAGCATGTTGCATCAAGTGATGCCATAATTGTATCTTAATAATTTTCTATAAGTTATAAAATTTTAATTGACAAATTTTGTTTGCTAAGGTTTTTCTAAATTTAATATAATGCTACAATCAAAGGTTATATTTTTAAAAAATATTTAGGATTTTAAAAATATCTATTATTTTTTTAATTTAAATCTACAACTTAAAAAGTCTCATGTAATAGGTTTTTCAAACCATTCTCAATATTTGAAGTTTAATAGAAAGTGTATCAATCAAGGTAAAGTGGGTCAAAGGTTAATTAATTCATTCCATCCACTAGGCTATTGTGACTAGGAATTAAAATATTTTAAATTAGTTTAGTGTTACAATCAAGGAGTTTAAAAAAAAAAAAATAGTTTCTTTTAAATATTTCTCAACTAATTATTTATTTATTTAGTTTTTTTAAAATATTCCTCATCTAATTATTTATTTAAATAATTTAGTTTTTATTAAAATAAATTATTTTCTATTATCCTATTGGTAAGAGTAGTTCTATAAATCAATTTTATTTTTCTTAACAATCTGAAAAATTAGTTAATTATTTAAATAATTTTATTTTTTTAAATGCAGTATTAGTATCTCATGTAATGCTTATCAATTGACATACATTCAAACAAATAGAGTGTAAAAGGTTATTAATTTCTCCTTGATATACTCTATCTACCATAAGGAGTGAATCCTAAAGGTTGTGTAAGGTTATGAAAGTCACCAAGGTGGTTGTGCACTAGAAAAATGTACGTTTATTTGTCAGAAAATGAAGTAATCTAAGTGACAAACATAACTATTGCCATCACTCAACCACTTGCAACATAGAAATAAATGATAGACTTCACACAGACACACTTAGCACTTAGATGCAATAATCTAAACGAGAACACACATTTGTTTGAAGGCTTTGTTGGCTTTAAATAAGTGCATGTGCTATCATGGACTTGAGAGTAGAATAAACCAAACTGAAATATATTTAATTAACCCCTGGGTACTCATAGGCGTTGCCTGATTTCACTTTCACCATTCTAGGGTCTACTTGTCGTGCCTGTGACTTTGAGGGCTTTAGGTAGAAAATTTGCACAACTAATATTGCTGTAAATAAATTTTGAAATGATAGGTCATGTGTGTGAACCTACTATTCCTTCCTCATTTTTGTTGTTGGGTATGTTTACAAACATGTCTATAATGAATATGATTTTTGAAGAGACCTAACAAACACCTATGAACTATAATTCAATACAATGGAAGCCTAACCTCCCTATAGTTTTATTTATGAACACATTTCTAATTGATTTTTTTAATCTTTTATCAAACTATCATTCAGGGATGAGGATGATAGTATGTTACTTGATCTTACAATCCATGAAAGTTCAAAAGACATCATAAATTTCAAAAGACCTCATAAATACAATTAAACTCAATTTTAATAAGTGAAAATGAAATTATAGTTCTAAACCACAAATATGACATTATTATACTTCTTTTTTATATAGCTATGAGGTAAAAATTGGGTTTGTGAAAGGGCCCAACCTTCTTTAAAAAAAGAGAACAATTATAGAGCACATAACAATTGTGAGTGAACACAACATTTGACACTCATGAAATGCACAATTTCACTTTTTTGCTCAATGTGAACACAAATGTATTAAGACATTAGTGTTTCACCTAATTAGCATGGATTAAGACAATAACCAGTCACATACATGTCTACTTAATGGGATCCCAATCTTCCCGCTCAATAGGGTTGTTTTGGTGCCGAAATCTTTTCGACCAGGCTACACCGACATAATGAGCTCTCGTACATGCACAACTGAGAATCAATAGTTTCAAGTGCAAGATAAGCATTGGACAACAATAGAGCTGAACTCAACCATTAATGTCGAAATCATAAATAGTGAGTTACCTGTTACACCCCTTGAGGAGGTAACGAGCTCCCGTACACGCACGACTGAGAATCGATGGTTTCTAGTGCGAGATACATGTTGGACAACTATAGAACTGATCTTAGCCATTAATGTCACAATCAGAAAGTGTGAGTTTCCTATTACACAGCGAGCTCCAATATAATCACGGGTGAGAATTGAGGTTTTGAGTGTGAGATTGGCGTCAGATAACTAGAAACAATAATTTTCCTCACCAAGAAATGTACAAATGTAGACTTCTAGATTAAAAAATACCAAGAAAAGTACAAATGCAGAATTCAAAACCATTTTTGGTGTTAGTAGGGTTGGAAATAATAGTAGGGTTTGAAACCATTTTTGCTAGCACCATTGCTTAGATGTGATTCTAGCCTGGTTTCCAACCTGCAGCACCAGCAACTATCACGCTGACTCACCTAAAGCCCTATCTATAGTATATTTCATTTTGGTTTATTCTACTCTCAAGTCCATGGTAGCTTATTTAAAGCGCTTTGAATAACAAGCCTTCAAACAAATGTCTCTTCTCATTTAGATTACTGCTTCTGGTATTTCTATGTTGCAGGTGGTAGACCGCTGTGCAGAGATCTGTGTGTCGGGTTTTCTAACGAACAAGTCCACCCACTCAACAAACAAATCTCTGTAGGGCAGAACACCACCTATGGGATTATGGCGAATTTGAAGGGAAGAATGCTTCTATGGCTCATTAGAACATATGAACAACAACAATGGAGATGCTCGACTTTCCTGCATGGTGATGTTGTTGAGTGTATGTGTTTGTATGAGTTTGTATAATTTAGTCCAACTGTCCGCCCTTACTTGTTATGAGCACTTTAGGGCAAGATAATATCATAGCGCAACCAAAGAAAGAACATGGAACATGCTAGATATGTATTATGGCTGTTGTACTTATGTTGTTTGATGCATTGTAGCCTACACAAGTACTGATAAATAGAAAAAAATATATCTTATGTTGTTTGACGAATTTCTTTAGATGGTTTTTTATGAGTAGAAAGTTGGTTGTGGGGGAGTGTTTGTCTATTGAAAAAAATATGTGTTTGGTCTATTCGGTTAGGGAGTCTGCCACACATCTCTTCTTTGATTTCCTATTTCCCAAGATGGTTTCAGATGTTCTTTTAAGATTGATTAAGAAATCTAATAATATTTCCTCTTATGATTAGCATTGTTGAAAACTTTATGTGAATTCACGGCGAAGTTGAACTCAAAATCAAAATTTGACAGAAAGGATGGTGGTCAGCATCTAACTTAATAAGGTTGATTAAAATTATTTAGAGTTGTAAAAATATCTATTATTTTTTTAATTTAAATCTACAATTTAAAAAGTCTCATGTAATAGGTTATTCAAACCATTCTCAATATTTGAAGTTTAATTGAAAGTGTAACAATCAAGGTAAAGTGGGTCAAAGGTTAATTAATTCATTCCATCCACTAGGCTATTGCGACTAGAAATTAAAATATTTTAAATTAGTTTAGTGTTACAATCAAGGATTTAAAAAAAATCATTAAGTTTCTTTTAAATATTTCTCAACCAATTATTTATTTACTTAGTTTTTTTAAAATATTCCTCAAGTAGTTATTTATTTAAATAATTTATTTTATTAAAATAAATTATTTTCTATTATCCTATTGCTAAGAGTAGTTGTATAAATCATTTTTCTTTTTCTTAAAAATCTGAAAAATTAGTTAATTATTTAAATAAAAAAAATTTAAATGCAGTATTAGTATCTCATGTAATGCTTATCAATTGGCATACATTCAAATAAATAGAGTGTAAAAGGTTATTAATTTATCCTTGATATACTCTATCAACCATAAGGAGTGAATCCTGAAGGCTGTGTAAGGTTATGAAAGTCACCAAGGTGGTTGTGCACTGGAAAAATGTACATTTGTTTGTCAAAAAATGAAGTAATTTAAGTGACAAACGTAACTATTTCCATCACTCAACCACTTACAACATAGAAATAAATGATAGGCTTCAGCCAAACACACTTAGTACTTAGATGCAATAATCTAAATGAGAAAACACATTTGTTTGAAGGCTTTGTTGGCTTTAAATAAGCGCATGTGCTACCATGGACTTGAGAGTAGAATAAACCAAATTGAATTATATTTAATTAACCCCTGGGTACTCACAAGTGCTACCTGATTTCACTTTCACCATTCTAGGGTCTACTTGTCATGCTTGTGACTTTGAGGGCTTCAATCAAAAAAATTGCATGACTGAAATTGCTGTGAATAAATTTTGAAATGGCAGGTCATGTGTGTGTGTGTGTGAACCTACTATTCCTTCCTCATTTTTGTTGTTGGGTATGTTTACAAACATGTCTATAATGAATATGATTTTTAAAGAGACCTAACAAACACCTATGAACAATAATTCAATACATTGGAAGCCTAACATCCCTATAGTTTTATTTATGAACACATTTCTAATTAATTTTTTTTATCTTCTATCCAACTATCATTCATGGATGAGGATGATAGTATGTTACTTGATCCTACAATCCATGAAAGTTCAAAAGACATCACAAATTTCAAAAGACCTCATAAATACAATTAAACTCAATTTTAATAAATGAAAATGAAATTATAGAAGGGTAAAAGCACAAAGCTATGTCACACTTTCAACCAACTTATTAGCACAACTTAATTTGAGTATTTCTAACTAAAAATCGATTTTGGTCAAACATATGATCTAGTAAGATTCATTCTAGCTAAGTCAGATACTTCCACAACTTTCTCAACTAAAATTGTTGGCTAAAAATATATGGAGCACCACTTTGAGTCCAATTTACCAAAAAAATAATATTATTTGAAAAACTTGAAGTTTCAATAACTTCTACTAATGTAAATAATATTTTTTTAAAAATATAAAAATACCCTTTTCTAGATCCATAAGTGTAGTTTTCAAAAATATATTTATTTTAATAGTTTAATTACTATTTATATTTTATTTTTTATTTTTTACTAAAAGTAGGTTATCAACATAAAATATTAGGTTGATTACAATGCCAAGGAAAAATACTAAAACTTATTAATTTTTTTTAAAAAAAATATGATGCACTAGATAAAATAATCTATTTCAAGATGGTATAATTTTTTTTCTATTTTAGATAAATATTTAATATGAAAGTTGACGTCTGATGGAAACAACTGTATTTTGATTCATGCACATTTTATTATTTATTTAAAAATATATGTTTATCAAAATTGGAAAAAAAAAATATCCATGCACTAAAGTTTCAAGTTATAAATACACACAAAAAAATTGAAAGAAAAAAAAAAAAATTACTATAAAAAGTTTGATGTCTTGTGCAACTTCATTTTCCACAACTAAATTATAGTGTTATTTTTTGAAAAAATAGTTTAAAATAATTTTTTAATTTTTTTTAAAAAGTACAAACATAAAATATACTAAAAAATACATATTTTACTAGTTTATATCATTTCAAAATTCAAAACATATAAGCCACTTTTTAGTGATTCAAGTTTAGAAGTTGGATTAATGTTGGTCGTTTCCTTTATAAAGTGTGACACAACTTTGTGCTTTTACCGAGAAACCACAAATATGACATTATTATACTTTTTTTTTTATAGATATGAGGTAAAAATTGGGTTTGTGAAAGTGCCCAACCTTTTTTCTAAAAAAAGAAGAACAATTATAGAGCACATAACAATTGTGAGTCAACACAACTAATTTGGCACTCATGAAATGCACAATTTCACTTTTTTGCTCAATGTGAACAAAAATGTATTAAGACATTAGTGTTTCACCTACTTAGCATGGATTAAGACAATAACCGGTCACATATGTCTGCTTAACGGGATCCCAATCTTCCCACTCGATAGGGTTGTTTTGGTGCCGAAATATTTTCGACCAGGCTACGCCGACGTAGCAAGCTCTCGTACATGCAAGGCTAAGAATTGATGGTTTCAATTGTGAGATAAGCATTGGACAATAATAGAGTTGATCTCAACCATTAATGTCAAAATCAAAAATAGTGAGTTACCTGTTACACCCCTTGAGGAGGTAGTGAGCTCCCATACATGCAAGATTGAGAATCGATGGTTTCTAGTGCAAGATAAGCATTGGACAACCATAGAACTGATCTCAGCCATTAATGTCGAAATTAGAAAGTGTGAGTTGCCTGTTATGCAGCGAGCTCTAGTACACTCACGAGTGAGAATTGAGGTTTCAAGTGTGAAATTGGCATCGGATAACTAGAAACAATAATTCTCTTGACCAAGAAATGTACAAATACAGACTTTTCAATTAAAAAATACCAAGAAAAGTACAAATGTAGAATTCAAAACCATTTTTGGTGTTAGTAGGGTTGGAAATAATAGTAGGGTTTGAAACCATTTTTGCTAGCACCATTGCTCAAATGTGATTCCAGCCTAGTTTCTAGCCTGTAGCACCGACAATTGTCATGTTGACTCACCTAAAGCCCTAGATAGTATATTTCATTTTGGTTTATTCTACTCTCAATTCCATGGTAGCTTATTTAAAGGGTTTTGGCTAACAAGCCTTCAAACAAATGTCTCTTCTCATTTAGATTACTGCTTCTGGTATTTCTATGTTGCACGTGGTAGATCGTTGTGCAGAGATATGTGTGTCAGGTTTTCTAACAACAAGTCCACCCACCCGACAAACAAATTTCTGCAGGGCGGAACACCACCTATGGGATTGTGACGAATTTGAAGGGCAGAATGCTTCTACCGCTCATTAGAACATATGAACAACAACAATGGAGATGCTCAACTTTCCTGCATGGTGATGTTGTTGAGTGTATGCGTTTGTATGAGTTTGTATAATTTTGTCCAACAGTTTTCCCTTACTTGTTATGAGCACTTTAGGGAAAGATAATATCATAGCGCAACCAAAGAAAGAATATAAAACATGCTAGATATGTATTATGGCTACTTCACTTATGTTGTTTGATGCATTGTAACCTACACAAGTAGAGACAAATAGAAAAAAAACTATCTTATGTTGTTTGATGAATTTCTTTTGATGGTTTTTAATGAGTAGAAAGTTGTTTGTGGGGGAGTGTTTGTCTAAATTGAAAACAATATTTTTTTGGTCTGTTGGGTTAGGGAGTCTGCCACACATCTCTTCTTTGATTTCCTATTTCCCAAGATGGTTTCAGATGTTCTTTTAAGATTGATCAAGAAATCTAATAATATTTCCTCTTATGATTAGCATTGTTGAAAACTTTATGTGAATTCACGGTGAAGTTGAACTCAAAATCGAAATCTGACAGCAAGGATGGTGGTCGACATCTAACTTAATAAGGTTGATTAAAATTATTTAGGGTTGTAAAAATATCTATTATTTTTTTAATTTAAATCTACAATTTAAAAAGTCTCATGTAATAGGTTATTCAAACCATTCTCAATATTTGATGTTTAATAGAACTTGTGTAACAATAAAGGTAAAGTGGGTCAAAGGTTAATGCATTCATTCCATCCACTAAGCCATTGTGACTAGGAATTAAAATATTTTAAATTAGTTTAGTGTTACAATCAAGGGGCTTTAAAAAAATTATTTAGTTTCTTTTAAATATTCCTCAACTAATTATTTATTTATTTAGTTTTTTTAATATTCCTCAACTAATTATTTATTTATTTAGTTTCTTTTAAATATTCATCAACTAATTATTTATTTATTTAGTTTTTTTTTAATATCTATTATTGTGATGGTGCATGCAAAGAAAATTTGCACGACCATTTCAACCTTCAGACATAATTGGACCACCACTGTTTTGGGTAGTGTTTCTACCAAGAACATTGATGATTGTCTTTAATGTCATCCACACATGTCTTGAAACATTTTTGGTGTTTTTTGAAATGTTTTAAGCAATAAATCTATATTTTAAACTCTAAAATGTTTTTACGTTTGATATGTTTTTTAGTTATTTTGCTGCAATATTTTATATTTTCATTAATCCCAAGTTTTAGTTATTTATTATTAGCATGTTGCATCAAGTGATGCCATTATTGTATCTTAATAAATTTCTATAAGTTATAAAAATTTAATTGACAAATTTTGTTTGCTAAGGTTTTTCTAAATTTAATTTACTGCTACAATCAAAGGTTATATTTTTAAAAATTATTTATAGGGTTTTAAAAATATCTATTATTTTTTTAATTTTAATCTACAACTTAAAAAGTCTCACGTGATAGGTTATTCAAACCATTCTCAATATTTGAAGTTTAATAGAAAGTGTATCAATCAAGGTAAAGTTGTTCAAAGGTTAATTAATTCATTCCATCCACTAGGCTATTGTGACTAGGAATTAAAATATTTTAAATTAGTTTAGTGTTACAATCAAGGAGTTTTAAAAAAATCATTTAGTTTCTTTTAAATATTTCTCAACTAATTATTTATTTATTTAGTTTTTTTAAAATATTCTTCAACTAATTATTTATTTAAATAATTTATTTTTTTATTAAAATAAATTATTTTCTATTATCCTATTGGTAAGAGTAGTTGTATAAATCATTTTTCTTTTTCTTAACAATTTGAAAAATTAGTTAATTATTTAAATAATTTATTTATTTTTAAATGCAATATTAGTATCTCATGTAATGCTTATCAATTGACATACATTCAAATAGAGTGTAAAAGGTTATTAATTTCTCCTTGATATACTCTATCAACCATAAGGAGTGAATCCTGAAGGCTGTGTAAGGTTATGAAAGTCACCAAGGTGGTTGTGCACTGGAAAAATGTACATTTGTTTGTTAGAAAATGAAGTAATCCAAGCGAAAAATGTAACTATTGCCATCGCTCAACCACTTGCAATATAGAAATAAATGATAGACTTCACCCAGACACACTTAGCACTTAGATGCAATAATCTAAATGAGAACACACATTTTTTTGAAGGCTTTGTTGGCTTTAAATAAGCGCATGTGCTACCATGGACTTGAGAGTAGAATAAACCAAACTGAAATATATTTAATTAACCCCTGGGTACTCATAGGCGCTGCCTGATTTCACTTTCACCATTCTAGGGTATACTTGTCATGCTTGTGACTTTGAGGGCTTTAGGAAAGAAAATCTGCATGACTGATATTGCTGTGAATAAATTTTGAAATGACAGGTTGTGTGTGTGTGTGAGTGAACCTACTATTCCTTCCTCATTTTTGTTGTTGGGTATGTTTACAAACATGTCTATGATGAATACGATTTCTGAAGAGACCTAATAAACACCTATGAACTTTAATTCAATACAATGGAAGCCTAACCTCCCTATAGTTTTATTTATGAACACATTTCTAATTAATTTTTTATCTTCTATCAAACTATCATTCATGGATGAGGATGATAGTATGTTACTTGATCCTACAATCCATGAAAGTTCAAAAGACATCATAAATTTCAAAAGACCTCATAAATACAATTAAACTCAATTTTAATAAATGAAAATGAAATTATAGAAGGGTAAAAGGACAAAGCTATGTCACAACTTAATTTAAGTATTTCTAACTAAAAATCAATTTTGGTCAAACATATGATCTAGTAAGATTCATTCTAGCTAAGTTAGATACTTCCACAACTTTCTCAACTAAAATTGTTGGCTAAAAATATATGGAGCACCACTTTGAGTCCAATTTACCAAAAAAATAATATTATTTGAAAAACTTGAAGTTTCAATAACTTCTACTAATGTAAATAATATTTTTTTTTAAATATAAAAATACCCTTTTCTAGATCCATAAGTGTAGATTTCAAAAATATATTTATTTTAATATTTTAATTATTATTTATATTTTATATTTTATTTTTTACTAAAAGTAGGTTATCAGCATAAAATATTAGGTTGATTATGATGCCAAGGAAAAATGCTAAAACTTATTAAAAAAAATTGAAAAAAATATGATGCACTAGATAAAAGAATCTATTTCAAGATGGTATAATTTTTTTTCCCATTTTAGATAAATATTTAATATGAAAGTTGACGTCATGAAACAACTGTTTTTTTATTCACGCACATTTTATTATTTATTTAAAAATATATGTTTATCAAAATTGGAAAAAAATTATATCCATGCACTAAAGTTTCAAGTTATAAATACACACAAAAAAATTGAAAGAAAAAAAAAATTACTATAAAAAGTTTGACATCTCGTGCAACTTCATTTTTCAGCAACTAAATTATAGTGTTAACTTTTTTTAAAATAGTTTAAAATAATTTTTAATGTTTTTTAAAAAGTACAAACATAAAATATACTAAAAATACATATTTTACTAGTTTATATCATTTCAAAATTTAAAACATATAAGCCACTTTTTAGTGATTCAAGTTTAAAAGTTGGATTAGTGTTGGTCATTTCCTTTATAAAGTGTGACACAACTTTGTGCTTTAACCTAAAAACCACAAATATGACATTATTATACTTCTTTTTTTTATAGTTATGAGGTAAAAATTGGGTTTGTGAAAGGGCCCAACCTTTTTTCTAAAAAAATAACAATTATAGAGCACATAACAATTGTGAGTCAACACAACTAATTTGGCACTCATGAAATGCATAATTTCACTTTTTTGCTCAATGTGAACACAAATGTATTAAGACATTAGTGTTTCACCTAATTAGCATGGATTAAGACAATAACCAGTCACATATGTTTGCTTAACGAGATCCCAATCTTCCCACTCGATAGGGTTGTTTTGGAGCTGAAATCTTTTCGACCAGGCTACACCGACATAACGAGCTCTTGTACATGCACGGCTGAGAATCGACGGTTTCAAGTGTGAGATAAGCATTGGACAACAATAGAGCTGATCTCAACCATTAATGTCAAAATTAGAAATAGTGAGTTACCTGTTACACCCCTTGAGGAGGTAGCGAGCTCCCATACATGCACTACTGAGAATTGATGGTTTCTAGTGCAAGATAAGCGCTGGACAGTCATAGAACTAATCTCAGCCATTAATGTTGAAATCAGAAAGTGTGAGTTGCCTATTACGCAGCGAGCTCCAGTACACTCACAGGTGAGAATTGAGGTTTCAAGTGTGAGATTAGCATTGGATAACTAGAAACAATAATTTTCCTGACCAAGAAATGTACAAATGCAGACTTCTAGATTAAAAAATACCAAGAAAAGTACAAATGCGTAATTCAAAACCATTTTTGGTGTTAGTAGGGTTGGAAATAATAGTAGGGTTTGAAACCATTTTTGCTAGCACCACTACTCAAATGTGATTCCAGCCTGGTTTCCAACCTACAACACCGACAACTATCACGCTGACTCACCTAAAGCCCTAGATAGTATATTTCATTTTGGTTTATTCTACTCTCAAGTCCATGGTAGCTTATTTAAAGCGCTTTGGCTAACAAGCCTTCAAACAAATGTCTCTTCTCATTTAGATTACTGCTTATGGTATTTCTATGTTGCATGTGGTAGATCATTGTGCAGAGATCTGTATGTCAAGTTTTATGGCGAACAAGTCCACCCACCCAACAAACAAATCTCTGCAGGGTGAAACACCACCTATGGGATTGTGATGAATTTGAAGGAAAAAATGCTTCTACGGCTCATTAGAACATATGAACAACAATAATGCAGATGCTCGACTTTCATGCATGGTGATGTTGTTGAGTGTATGCGTTTGTATGAGTTTGTATAATTTAGTCCAGCAGTCTGCCCTTACTTGTTATGAGCACTTTAGGGAAAAATAATATCATAGCGCAACCAAAGAAAGAACATGGAACATGCTAGATATGTATTATGGCTACTGCCCTTATGTTGTTTGATGAATTGTAGCCTACACAAGTAGAGACAAATAGAAAACAAATATATCTTATGTTGTTTGACGAATTTCTTTAGATGGTTTTTAATGAGTAGAAAGTTGTTTGTGGGGGAGTTTTTGTCTATTGAAAACAATATTTGTTTGGTATGTTGGGTTAGGGAGTTTGCCACTCATCTCTTCTTTGATTTCCTATTTCCCAAGATGGTTTCAGATGTTCTTTTAAGATTGATTAAGAAATCTAATAATATTTCCTCTTATGATAAGCATTGTTGAAAACTTTATGTGAATTCACGGTGAAGTTGAACTAAAAATTGAAATCTGAGAGCAAGGATGGTCGTTGGCATCTAACTTAATAAGGTTGATTAAAATTATTTAGGGTTGTAAAAATATCTATTATTTTTTTAATTTAAATCTACAATTTAAAAAGTCTCATGTAATAGGTTATTTAAACCATTCTCAATATTTGAAGTTTAATAGAAAGTGTAACAATCAAGGTAAAGTGGGTCAAAGGTTAATTAATTCATTCCATCCTCTAGGCCATTGTGACTAGGAATTAAAATATTTTAAATTAGTTTAGTGTTACAATTAAGGGGCTTTAAAAAAATTATTTAGTTTCTTTTAAATATTCCTCAACTAATTATTTATTTATTTAGTTTTTTAATATTCCTCAACTAATTATTTATTTATTTAGTTTCTTTTAAATATTCCTCAACTGATTATTTATTTATTTAGTTTTTTTTTTTAATATCTATTATTGTGATGGCGCACACAAAGAAGATCTGCATGACCATTTCAACCTCCGGAGAGAATTGGACCACCATTGTTTTGGGCAATGTTTATATCGTGAACATTGATGATTGTCTTTGATGTCATCCACATATGTCTTGGAACATTTTTGGTATTTTTTGAAACATTTTAAGCAATAAAGTAATATTTTATTTTTAGGATTAAATTATAGGGTCATAATCATTATAAAGTTGATGTCTTTGGATTCTTGTGAATTTGAGCAATGAAGCTATATTTTAAAGTTTAAAATGTTTTTACTTTTGATATGTTTTTTATGTATTTTGCTGCAATATTTTATGTTTTCATTAATCCCAATTTTTATTTATTTATTATTAGCATGTTGCATCAAGTGATGCCATAATTGTGTCTTAATAATTTTCTATAAGTTATAAAATTTTAATTGGAAAATTCTTTTGCTAAGGTTTTTCTAAATTTAATTTAATGCTACAATCAAGGGATATATTTTTTAAAAATATTTAGGGTTTTAAAAATATCTATTATTTTTTTAATTATGCTGAGAGGTATATTACAATGGCATCCAAAAATATTTGTAAGGAAAAACTAATCAAGTTAAATTTGACATGCAAGTGGTTGTAATGTTGCTTTTTTAGATTAAATCAATTTAATTAAAAATATAAATTAGAACTAAATACTTAGTTTCATGTTGTAATAAATAATGGCATCCAAAAATCTTTGTAAGGAAAAACTAATAAAGTTAAAATTTGATGTGCAAGTAGTGGTAATGTTGCTTTTTTAGATTTTAAAATCAATTTAATTAAAAAAATAAATTAAAACTAAATACTTAGTGCCATGTAATAAATTTTTAAGTTTTTAGGGTGAACATTTATTTATAGTAGTAACACAAATATATTTTTTATAATTATAATAAATTTCAATGTATTTATTTGTAATTTTTTTTCTGTTTATTTTTCAATAGTTTTTAGTTTTTTGCTTTGTTTTTAAAGTGGTTTTATTCACATCTTTCTTTGGATGTTCTTATCTTTGAATTCATGAAGACCTCTATTAAAAGAGGCTGTTGTAACCCATTTTAATCATTAGAAAATAAAGTCTGATTTTTTTTTTTAAATAGATGTTGGCATTTGACAGCTGAAGAAAAATATTAGTGCTAGCAATGTTGTGTTTTTTAGGTCATCCTCTAGCAGAACGGTTGAGTTTAAAGTATAGGAGAGCAACCACTTTGAACCAACTCCAAACAATGGTGGTGAATAAAATCAAAAAGAAAAAAAGTCTAGAATTTTTGTGACATGCCACAAATAATTACAAATGCTTGTCTAATTTATTTTTGTTACATTGGATTTAGTAGTCTTCAGTACAAACTTAAAATCTATGATTATGAATTATTTTTTGCAGCTTAAGGTTTTTATTCTCATATTTTCATTTAATTTTATTTTTCTCTCAACATAAATAATTTTTTTTAGAATTATACGACCTTTATAAACTACGAATTTAGTGAAGAATCCCACATGATAACATTTATGCGAAAGAAAGAGTTTTTAGTTGTTACTTGCATAGTGAGTTTTAGTACGAAGAGATGAGGAAAGCCTCTGAGCATGGATGGACAACAAAAGATATACACACTTTTAGGCTTCAATGCTGCTTGGCACCAGTTGGTCATTCTTGACACTTTTCTCAAAAAGCTATCATTTAAAAATATGAATATCTGACTCAAATTCAATAAAATAATATTTTTTTAAAATATTATAAGCTTTTAAGAGTCCACAGTGTTCAAAGATTCATAATCATCATTTTTCTTGAAGCTCTTCTTCTATTACTTTTCTTTTATTTAAAAAATAATAATCTTCAGTATCATTCATTTACTTTAAGGTAGCAACTTTTTTTGTAGAGCAAATAAGATCTTACGGAATTTGAAAAAAAAGATTTTCACAAAAATAAAAGAATAGAAAGGATTTCTAAGCTTAAGCAAAATGACTTCCTTCTATGATAAATCCTTCGCTGTGAATCTTGAGGACACTGAAAATTCGTTTAAACGACTTCCAAGATGTTCTTTAATCATAGACAACTACAAAAGTTTAATAAATGTTAAAAAGCTTATTGTTTTATACTTTAAAATCCTGACTTGCAAAGAATCTCTTACTAGGGACCTTTCTTTACTCTAGAAGGTAGAACTTGATTTGCATTTAATCTATTTCATTTCTATTCTTGTTTGATTTTCCAACTTTTCCTTGTGGTTAATTTTTTTTTCCTTATTAATTTTTGTCACGATTGCTAGGAGAATTTGGGTAAGGTATGGGGATGCCATATTTAAAAAGTATTGAGTATGTGAATCAGAGTACAACTATATTATGATTATATATATAGTGCATTAATTTATATTATTTTTGGTTAACAAATTGAAAGTATGTGTGTTCTAATTAAATGCAAATGGTTGATGTTGATGTTATGTTTTTCTGTTCGTATGATTTCAAGTTAATCTTTATAAAACCTAAAATCAAATACTTACAAAGCTATCCTTAACAAAAACATTAAGTTGTAAGTTTGGGGAGAAATTCCACTTAATTTTATTGTGTAGCAATTATATATGGGAATTGAAATAAACAATGATGAAAAAATTAGACTAACTCTAATTCAACCCTAACTAAAACCTTAATTTAACCCTATGTAAACTCTAACCCTAACCCTAATTTAATTGTAATTTTTTTTTAGAGTAGCCCTATTTTAAAAGGAACACTAACCTTAACCATAATTAATTTTATAATAATAAAATTTAAAATTAATAATAGTTCTAACCTTAACCCTAATTTCATTCCACCTTTGCTCGCATATTGGTCGATTTAAATGTTTCAAAAGGGTTACCTGCTGAGATCTTACTCAAATCTTCTAAAGGCTCTTGGATCCAATCTTTGGATTATGAAGGAATTCCTTTCCGGTGTAGGAGATGCTTCAAAACCGGACACGCTGCTGCACATTGTGGTTTTGAAAAAAATACTAAGACATCAACTTGGTGGAAAGGGGCTTCTCAACAACATTATACTGTTGAGAAGAATGTTGATCATAATAAGAGTTTTTCTAAGGTGGTTGTTTCGGAACCACCAGACCTTGGAACCCCCCCTCTGGTCGTCTCTTTTGGTGAGGTTGTTAAGGCAACCCCTATTGAGCCATTGGCTGCCTCTCCGGATGAAAGTGCCTTGGCTGTTCATCCCGACAGCTTTTATGATAAGTCTCAATCTTTACAAAGTAGTCATGAGGACAATCCCAAGTGTAAGGTTGTTGGCTTTCATCATCATGAAAATATTAAGAAGGTGTGGCATAGTATGGCTATGCAGGTGGAAGGATGGATTACTGTCAAGGGTAAAAAAGATAAATCTTCACGACCTTCTTTCGATATGACTCTTCGCTCCCACAAGAAAAGTGCTAGTTGTAAATCTTGATGGGTTTTGTTTGGGTGATGGTTTTTTGTTGGCTGCAGGTTGTCCTTTCTGCAGCCTGGCTTTTCTTGTTGTAAAGGGTTACGGATCCCTTCAAAATATGTTTTTCCCTAATATCAAAAACAATAGTGCAATAGGCACCTCGATTATGATAATTCTAGGCATATTTTATAGATATTAATATTTAATATATGTATGCTAGTTTAAATCTACAACTTAAAAAGTCTCATGTAATAGGTTATTCAAACCATTCTTGATATTTGTAGAAAGTGTAACAATCAAGGTAAAGTGGGTCAAAGGTTAATTAATTCATTTCATCCTCTAGGCCATTGTGACTAGGAATTAAAATATTTTAAATTAGTTTAGTGTTACAATCAAGGGGCTTTAAAAAAATCATTTAGTTTCTTTTAAATATTCCTCAACTAATTATTTATTTATTTAGTTTTTTTAATATTCCTCAACTAATTATTTATTTAAATAATTTCATTTTATTTAAAATAAATTATTTTCTATTATCCTATTGGTAAGAGTAGTTGTATAAATCATTTTTCTTTTTCTTAACAATATGAAAAATTATTTATTTATTTAAATAATTTAGTTTTTTGTAAATGCAGTATTAGTATCCCATGCAATGCTTATCAATTGACTTACATTCAAATAACTAGAGTGTAAAAGGTTATTAATTTCTCATTGATATACTCTATCTACCATAAGGAGTGAATCCTAAAGGTTGTGTAAGGTTATGAAAGTCACCAAGGTGGTTGTGCACTGGCAAAATGTACATTTTTTTGTCAAAAAATGAAGTAATCTAAGCGACAAACGTAACTCTTGTCATCACTCAACCAGCTGCAACATAGAAATAAATGATAGACTTCACCTAGACACACTTGGCACTTAGATGTAATAATCTAAACAAGAACACACATTTGTTTGAAGGCTTTGTTGGCTTTAAATAAGTGCATGTGCTACCATGGACTTGAGAGTAGAATAAACCAAAATAAAATATATTTAATTAACCCCTAGGCACTCATAGGCACCGCCTGATTTCACTTTCACTGTTCTAGGGTCTACTTGCCATGCTTATGACTTTGAAGGCTTCAGGCAAAAAAATTGCACGGTTGATATTGTTGTGAATAAGTTTTGAAATGATAGGTCTTTTGGACCGCCACTGTTTTCAATAGCATTTATATCATGCAATTCAACCTACAGAGTTATTTTTTCTCTAGTGTAGTAGTACTACCAATACTTGTCATATGACCCATAATTGTGATGGCACATGTGAAGAAAATACGCACAACCATTTCAACCTCTTGACAGAATTGAGCGACCACTATTTTGGGCAGTGTTTCTGTCGTGAACATTGATGATTGTCTTTAATGTCATCCACATATGTCTTGAAACATTTTTGGTATTTTTTGTAACATTTTAAGCAATAAAGCTATATTTTATTTTTAGGATTAAATTATAGGGTAATAATCATTATAAAGTTGATGTCTTTGGATTCTTGTGATTTTGAGCAATAAAGCTATATTTTAAAGTTTAAAATGTTTTTTAGGTATTTTGCTACAATATTTTATATTTTCATTAATCCCAAGTTTTATTTATTTATTATTAGCATGTTGCATCAAGTGATGTCATAATTGTGTCTTAATAATTTTCTATAAGTTATAAAATTTTAATTGGAAAATTCTTTTTGCTAAGGTTTTTCTAATTTTAATTTAATGCTACAATCAAGGGATATATTTTTAGATCCTGCCGATAGGCAGGTTTACTATTGCATTCGTTGCATTTTCTTTTCAAATAGTTGGTTGGCCAATGAAATTGTATTGTTTAAAATATTTTTGTCTTTTTCCTATAGTTGAGATTTAAGCACATATTTTTTGTGCTTGAAAATTATGGTTTATCTCTTTTTCTATTGGTTGGAGTAGGTCAATTTTTCATTTTCCTTTAAGTAAATTAGGAAAATAGGGGGACATTATATATTGTGGAAAATATTTAATCGAGGGATGCATATGGTGCAAGTTTTGGCGGTGGGCTGGTGGGTACTAAAGCAGTGAATGTATTTTTAATGCATTAAATGCAAACTTTGAGATATGTGTTGGACAACTGGTAAGAACACAAGCAGAGAATGTATAGTTAATTTATAAAATATGAGGCGAGTGTTGGATTTTGCTTATTTTGGTTTGTTTATTGTTTGTTTAGAAGGTTGTGTGTTTTTGGTTGTGGGTTGCCATCTTCGATGTTAGTCATTTTGTGCAGTGCTTAAAGGAGGGAGGAGTTGTAGGAACGGTGTGCAACTGGTGAGTGGCTCATCTATCTATTTTTGATACTTGATAACTAGAAGCGTTACAAGGGAAACTAAATGGTTTGAGCAAGGTCTTGTCGACGGTGGGTGCATTGAAAGCATTAACTATGTGTTTATTGCTTGAGTGGCCATTAGTCTATTAGCAAAGCTCACAAAGAAAATTTTACGAGATGCGTTGGAGGGCCGGTGGTTACACATGCAGTGAATGCATAGTTAATTCATGAAATATTAGGCGAGTGTTCGGTTTTATTTGTGCTTATTCTCGTTTATTTATTGTTTGTTGAAAAGCTTGTCTATTTTAGTTGTTGGTCTTGCTTGAGCAAAGGAGGAGTTGTTACAAGGAAAAATGAATGGTTGGAGCAAGGTCTTGTCAATTGTGGGTGCATTGAAAGCATTAACTATGTGTTTATTGCTTGAATTCCCATTAGTTTATTAGCAAAGCTCGGAAAGAAAATTGTGCGAGATGTGTTGGAGGGTTGGTGGGTACACAAGCAGTGAATGCATAGTTAATTCATGAAAGATTAGGAGAGTGTTGGGTTTTATTTATGCGTATTCTCATTTGTTTATTGTTTATTGAAAATCTTGTGTGTTTTTAGCTCTTGGTTGTGTTTTTCCATGTTCATTATTCTGTAAAAGTGCACTATTGGTGAATGGCTTGGCTGTGTGTTTATGATACTTGATAACTAGAAGTATTGCTTGTTGTTACAAGGGCTAACAAGGAAAGTGGGTATAGTAGATTACACATGCTTTGAGCAAGGTCTCTTGGACTGTGGAGGCATTGAATGCATTAATTATGTGTTTATTGCTTGAGTGGCTACCAATCTATCAGCCAAGCTCGAAAAGAAAATTGTGTGAGATGTGTTGGAGGGTTGGTGGGTACAAAATCAGTTAATGCATAGTTAATTCATGAAATCTAAGGTGAGTACTGGGTTTTATTTGTGCTTATTCTCATTTGTTTATTGTTTGTTGAAAATCTTGTGTGTTTTTAGATTTTGGTTTCATTCTTGCATGTTTGTTATTCTGTGGCAGTGCACTACTAGTGAGTGGCTTGTCCCGTTGTTTCTATGGTTCATGTTTATGAATAGAATATTATGTCATGGAATGTGCTCATTTGTCTAATTTATCCCTATAACAAGAACCATTACTTGTAATTGGAGTTGGAGACAAACATCTATATGAGTGCAAATATACTTGGTTGTTGAACAAGGAACTAGAAGGTCAGATTCTTGTATCATTCTTCCTCTTTGTTTCTAATGAATTTTATGTCTTCCAATGTGCATAAAATTTATGCTTTGGAAGAGTTGTGAACAATAAAGAAGAAGCCTAGTTTAGGAATCTGACTTACTGAATAGATAGATGAGCATGGTGAATGGTGTGCCATGTAATTCATAAACATGAAACTTTTTTTTGTTGAAAAGCAGGTCACTATTGCAATTGTTAGTTTGTGTCAATAGGAAGGTTTACAATTGCATTTATTGAATTTTCTTTTGAAATAGTTTCTTGTTGTTCTTAAACTTCTCAAAAGAGCAATGAAATAATGGGGAAAGAAGACATTATTCAAAGACTTATTATAACAAAATGGGGAACACTAGAAGATTGAAGGCTCATTATTGAATTCGCTTTTGAAATAGTTGCTTGGCCAATCAAATTGTATTGTTTGAAGTATTTTTGTGGTTTTCCCATAGTTGCAATTTAAAGACATATTTTTTATGTTTGAAAATTATGTTTTATTTCTTTTTCTATTGGTTGGAGTGGGTCTATTATTCATTTTTCGTTTAAGTAAATTAGCAAAATAAGGGGACATTATATATTTTGGAAAATATTTAATCGTGAAGAAGTGAATACATGTTTAATCCATTGAATGAAAATTGTGTGAGATGTGCTGGAGAGCTGGTGGGTACACAAGCAGTGAATGCATAGTTAATTCATGAAATATTATGTGAGTTTTGGGTTTTATTTGTGCTAATTCTTGTTTTTTTATTATTTGTTGAAAAGCTTGTGTGTTTTTAGCTCTCTATGTTCTTAATCCTAGGAACAGTGGACTACTGGTAAGCCGTTTGTCTATCTATTTATGATACTTGTTAGCTAGAAGTACTAGTTGTTGTTACAAGGGCTAGGGGGACAAGTGGGTACAGTAGATGGCATATGCTATGTAACCCATGAACATGGAATAGTTGAAGCCAAGGAGTAGGTGACTATTGTAACAAACGAGAATTATCACAGGAAAATGTGAATGCTTTGAGCAAGGTCTTGTTCACTGTGGAGGAATTCAATGCATTGACTATGTATTCATTGCTTAAGAAGCCATGAGCCTATTAGCAAATTTCAAAAAAATTGCATTTGATGTCTAGATGTTTGCAAAAATTTATTGCATTGGTATTTTTTTTTTGCATATTTAACATGTGCTTTTGTGTTTCATGTTTATGAATAACATATTATCTTGCACAATTTTCATTTAATAGACTATTGTTTTTTATCTGTGATTCATACCATTTAATGCATTAAACATGCATTGATTGTTTCAACATCTACCATCTTGCTGCCAAAGGTGGCACAATTTGCATTCAAACATTAAATATTTGCAAAATATATAATGTCCTATTTTTATGTAATTTTCTTTAATAGAAATGAATAATAGGCCTACTCAAAGCAATAGAAAAGGAGAATAATTGTTTATTATCTCTCAATAAAAAATGAGACCATTGCAATTATAACTTGCTCATTGGATTCAATTGTTTCATGTCATTTGTTATCTACTGTACCTATTTGTACAATTAGGCCTTATAATAGCGAATAATATTTCTAGTCGCAACAGGACAAAAGTACTGGTATCAGGACAAGGGCAGTCACTTAAGTGACTTTGTATAATGAATACAGTTGTAGAAAGTTACTATTGCAATTGTTTAATTGGCATTTTGTCATGCCCAAAAAATTTCATTAAGGACATTTTGTTTTTTTCTTATTTTCTCCTTACCTTTGAGGAACTTAACCAAATGTTTCACATTCTTGGATTTGTTATAATTTTGTATACAAAAATCCTCCAACATCAAACCTATGGCCTCTATATTGATTGAAGGCTTGATTACTTCTACCAAAGGACAATAACCAAGACCATGAGTTGTTTGTTGTGTGATAGGATCTATAAGGTTGTGGATACCTTGTTCATTAGCATGACATCCTTTTCCACTATATCCAAGTTGTTTTTGTCACCTAATTTTTAGCTTTCAACTGAAATTAGGTTTAGTGTTTATTCTTTTGTGTTGTTCGTTTAAACATTTAAAAGATAAACCATAAGTCTGCTAGGTTTAATATGCATGGAAAAAGATTGTCAAATGAAACAAATTACATTTTTTCATTCCAATGTTGTAATTACAACAAATGAGAAAAGAGAATCATATGTATACAAATGTAATATTTTATTGATAATCATGAAGTGTACATGTCCCTCACAAGCCAAGGGACTAACTTTGCTTATTCAATGAAAATAAAGAAGCAATTTATACATGAATAAATAAAACACAATGTGCATATAAGAGTGGAGACCATTCATTGCCTGAGAATGATTGGTTGTGAAGTTTCCCTCTTGCCCTGCTGTTGATGCCTCAAGCTTTTTGTGTCCTTCCCAGCTCTGTAGTGCTCCTAGCTCCTACATCTGGAAAAACAATGATATTAGAGCAATGCTCTAAGCAATGAAAGATCTCAATCCTTACATATACACCTACCTATGCATGTATAAACTGATCCATAAGTGCATTAAATAAGCATGCAAAACCTTGGATGTCCTAGAAAATAATGAAGTCATCAAACACATCCAAAATATGCATCTATTTTTCTAACTTGTTTGCTTCATGTGCAGATTTATGACAAGTCTGGTTACTGTTTTGATTCGGTTAAATACAACATGTGGGGTAAATGTGGATCCCACAAGGGTAGAGCTTAGCATGCTCTGAAAGAAATAGGAAATTGAGCAACTTAATAAAAGATATACCTGTTATTAATGTATTAAATCAATATGGAATCACACCAGTTGATCAACTTTCATTATCAGATTCAAAAGATGTATCAAGTTCAATTATGCATCTCTTATATAATGAGAGAGAAATCTAGAGTATTGTCAGGTCCCTCTCACCTTGACCCTATTGGAAAACCACACATCACATAGGACGGTGAGCTTTTAGGTCACTGACATAGGGGACATGTTTTTTCCCACTAGGATCAAAGTGGGGAGATAGTTTATGTGTTACACATAATCAAAAGGTAAACAAATGTTGCGGAGATCAAATAGAAAATTCATGTGGGACAACAAGCATTGTTATGGAAGCCATGAAGGTTGGGACAACATGTATTCTTATGTCATGTAGGACAACAACAAAGACAAATGTCTTTTGAATTTACTGAAGGAAAACAAGAAATGGTCACAAGAGATTACATTACGGATGAAGAAGAAAGGAAGGGTAGTAAAAAATTTCAACTACCATGTTCGGTGTCACATAATGATCAACTTTCATCTACATTTTCTTGAGTTGCTCAGACCCAAGGATTACCTCCACAGCTGATATGCAGTTGACAATAACTTTATTGATGGAAATGGAGAAAGCAATGTGGAGCTATCAAGCATTGACCAAGAAAAATCAGTAAGCCATGAGAAAACTAGGGGCATATCATCATACCCAAGTGAAGTAGCCATTTGCATCAAAATACAACCATTGGTGCAGCCACATGTCAAGAAATGGAGAATTTGAAGTGCATAGGACAACAACATGCAAAGCCTATGACCTATGCAACTTGTTGAAGTGATGGTCAAACAAAAAGCTACAGGGGTATTGAGGCCAAGGAGACAATCGAATATAGTCATGAATGCATGCTACATGACAAAAGGGTCCAACAAGAATGGGGTTGTCATTATTTGCTAGTGACCTATGTTATGGTGCTCTCCCACATTTGCAAAATATACAAGGGGTGGTCCTAAGGGAATAGACCAGAAAATGTTTATCATTGGAGGAAAAATGTAATTGTTAATGCCAATTGTGGTGCATTTGTGAAAATGAGTGCAGTGGGTAGGGTCATTGTCATTGACTATGATAGTTGACATTGGTGATACAATGCTACAGATTGTATGGAGAAGAAGGGTATCCTTTGGTAGATATTCCCAAGTACCTTGCTTTCTTGAAAGGAGAGATCTTAGTAGGAAGTCAAGAATCAAGGGTAGACAGTCATATTTTATGAAGACATCATTATAAGAATTCAATTACAACACTGGAACCCTCATATGATGTGATCAGGATACAATTGTTATGCCATAACAAAGATTGTGTTCAAAATAAAAGAGCTTATAAAGTCTAATGGACAGTCCCAAGAATTTAAGTCATGAGTAATGTGTATGAAGGAATGGCAGATGTGAGGGGTCTCTGACTCATACCCATGCTATGCTAGGCTCTATAGGTTGCCAAATGGTTTACTCTGGAAATGATTCCTCTAAGAAAGAAAAAAGTATTCAAAGAAGGACCTTGTCACGAATGGCAATAATCTTATTGATTGAAATGGAGGAGCTCAATTTTGACAGTGGACAAAGCACGATAATTGTGTTTCATGAGAATGCAAAGTTTGGTGCATATATATAGTGCTTTCATCAAGGGAGAATATGCATTAAAGCTTAAGAAGCTTTATGTTCCAGGGAGTATCCAGTCACAGTGATCTTAATGCATGAACAAAAATGACCAATGGAATATAGTGTGATAAGACAATTATCTTGTGAAAAGAAAGCAACCACTTCATGAATGTCAGGAACAGTGTTTCAAGGATGAAGATGAACATTACCCTCTTAACAAACATTATAATCACCTTGTTGGATATGTACAGTGGCAATCATGGTGCCAAAGTTTCATATAGTAGTGTTTTTTCAAAGTGTTTGAGGCATCAAAAGGGGTTACCACGAGTGTTTAGCAACATGAGGGGGTATCATCAAAAGGACAGAGTATGGTACTCTTAAAGGGTAAATTTCAAATGCAAGAGTTTCTTCACAATGACAAACCCACTTTGGGGTTTTAGTTTTCAAAGACATTCTATAGGAAAAGAAGTGTATTTACAAAAACCAATTCAAATGCTCACATAAAACATATTTTTTCACTACAAATTGGAGCTTTCAACTATACCCACACTGTATAATGGCATTGAATCATTTTGCAACAAAATATGAAGTTTTCTTTCAAATTACCCATCTAGGTTTATCATGAGAAGTTAATGCAGAGGCAAGAACAATGGTGAAAAAAGAACAAGAATGACAAGTGAAAACCCGTTTCATGCATTATTACAAGCTGTGGTCAAATAGACCTCTTTTTCTGCAAAATATGGAAGACCCACCTAGGGTTTTAAAATGTGAAACAACATTGCTATAAATTGGAGGGAAAAGGAGTGTATTTACAAAACCCACTTATATTTCTCTAGAAAAATATGAGTTTCTTCAAGAAACCAAGAAACCCACTTGGGTTGTTTTGAAAAAATTGCATATACAAAAATATAGGTGCTACAAAAAACCCATCTGGGTTTATCCTGAAATTGTGAAATACATAGCTGATATAAGAGAGGTTTCATGCAGGAGAGTTCAGAAAAATGAGGTAAAGAACAGATTTAATGAAGAGTATTCTACAGAAAATGCATAAAAAACCCAAGTCATTTTTCTTAGTCGTGGCCAGAAATTTGTGTTTCTTCACAAAGGCGACAAAAACCATCTGGGTTTAGTCATATTTTGCAAATACAAAAGGAAATGTTAAAGTCTTGCATGATATTACTAGTTGGAGCTTGAGTTTGAGCTTATTGCAGAAAAGAAAATGAGGAATATTGTCAAGAAAAGCTTACCAAGCTAGAAAGTGCCAATTCTCATCAAGGTGTAAGTCATTCTTTTTACCAGAAAGCTTCTTTCGAGCTTCAGAAGAAAATAATGGCGACTGTGAACAAAGTGAAACAACAAAAGAAAGAGAAAAATGAAACAAGATGGGTCAGAAATATGTCCATGGCTGCAGCCTGTAAGTTCTTTTATGGCCTCCAAATGATGTGAAAATGGAGATTTTGTGTGACAAAATAAACATTTACCTGTTGTTTGAGGTGGTTTCTTCAAAAAATCACCACAAAACCGGTGTCAAATCTTCATTTTTATATGTTTTCTCAAACCCCACGGTGGTAGCATCTGTTTTCCAGAATGTTCAACATCAAAATGATGGTGTTTTCCATTGTTTTTTTGTCTTTTGATGATTAGGGTTTGACCCTATTCGATGGTGATGGGATTTTCTTCCCATGTTTTAAAAAATGAAAACATGTGTTAATATGATGGAGACCGAAACTTATGTCTATTGACTTAGGCATGTTATGCCTTAAGCTTTTCCCCTTGTTTCAAAACTTTTCCAAGTCCTAAGTCCTCAAACAATACAACATATGGAGTGTGCCAAGTTATATGTATACACCTTTGGTTTTTGACTCATGCATCATGTGCCTTGGAGAATATGCTTTCCAATAAATATGGAGGTCAGCCATATTGGCCAAGTTTTTTGAGCTTTTATGTTGCCTTGCAAATCAGAGTGTTGACCACATATAGCCTTACAATGTAGAGTGAAGAAGAGATGAGATCACCATATGCCTTATTGACCTTATTAATGCTTTTAAAAGCATTTTTTCATTTCATTATTGCTCTTGCTTTTGTTTCAAAACATTGTAATATAATTTAAGTGATTTTGATAATCACTTTAACATTTTCACTTGCAAATGAAATGCAAATCATATTGATGGTGGGCCCCCTTATTTTGTGCTTTGAAATGTAAAATGACTTGATTAAGTGATGTATTATGAATCACTTAATCAAGATTATTATCTTTAATGCCTTTTGGAGTCTTGTGTTTTCAAAACACACATATTGCATGAGAAGAGTGTGGGTCAATACTTGTGTGAAGGCCAATGATGACTTACAAAAATGAGGGGTGTGTGAGAGGTTGTTTTGACTGACTTTAGAGGAAAGGGGGCTGTTTGGAGGCATTTTTGTTACATTTTTAGTGTGACTATTGACTTGGTTTAACTTTGCTTCATGTGGAGGACAGTTTGGAGGGTTTCTAGAGGTTCTTTTTGGACTTTTTTCTTGCTTCCAACCAAAACCTTCTAAATGGACATGTGTAAGGGGTTTTTGGTGGGTTTTTGCTTTAGTATGTTAATTTTGAGCATTTTGAGGGAGTTCTTTCTTTCCAGCAGCAAGATAGCTTTGTTTCTTGGAGCTATTTTTCATGGAGCAGTATTGTAATAACCCTCCTAGTTGCTAGTTGGACTCATTAGTTTATGCTTTGATTTGATACATTGATACTATGATGGTACTGTTTTGTGTGATTGGTTAGTTAGACATTTGATGATGTTACTCCTTTTGTGGACATGATTATTTCATATGACATTGTGGTTGGTGATGTTAGTTGATTTTCATATTTATATTATGATGTAGTGATTTAATAGATTATGTCATGAGATGAATTGTTAGGATAGATGTGATGAAGGACAGTGTAGCATCACTCATTGCGAGTGCTCTGTTACGCTATGATTCCTTCTCACAATACAATGCTTTGATTTTATATATATATGTACATGTACACGACTTCGTTTGTATGCAGGTATTGCAGGTACATAGTCTCGATTCCACCTGCTTCTGCAGGACAGGGCGAGCACAAATAACCCAACAGTATAAAGTTGAAACACAGGTGACAATGAAGTTATCCCTTTCCATGATGTCAGACCGTCTTGTTTGAAAGGTATTGTATGTTTTGTAGTTGTCATGATTTGTGGTTGTGGTTGTGTTATGTTGTACATAATTAATGTTGGTTTTTTTATATGTTGTGGTGTATTCGATGTAAAAATTGCTGATTAAAATATTAGATTAAATTGTATTTAAATATTTAAATGTTTATTTATTTGAAAGGGCATGTATTTTATTAAATGTTAATTAAATATTAAATTGTGTATTGTCAATGTAAATACATTACTAGGTTGAAGATAATAATAAAATAAATAAATTTAAATTATGTGCATGAGCAAGTAAGGCTTGCAAAAATGGAGTTTAAAAAAGAAAAAAAGATAATAAGGACAAATGAAAATCATGTGTGGGCAAAAAATGCAATGCTGAAAATAGGAAATGTCTGTTGGGTTGCATGTAGGAGAGGGAAATATAGAGAGGTTTTGAAAAAGGGAAGGGGGGATTCTTCTTTTGCTGGAAAATTGTTTTAGTGTTCAAGGTTTTAGTTTTTTTTTAAAGAGGGAGATTGTGCTGGTAAAGTTTTGTGTGGAGAATCTATCAAGAAAAAACAAAGGAAGAAGAAGAAGAAGCTGGAAAGGAAGTACTGAGGAAAGGAGCGAAAGCTATTCGAAGGGCTAGTTGGAGCAAGAACTTCATCATATTTCCAACAAGCAGGAGTCCAGGTTCCAAAAAAAATCCCTTTTTCTTTATTTGTTTAAAATTTCAATAAAATTCATATTGTTTTGGGTAAAGAAAATAATCTAGGTTTTCAAGTAAATTTGGAAAAATCTGGGTTTTCAAATAGAATAGGTAAAGGAGGAAAATTCTGGGTTTTCAAGGACTTAGGGAAAAATCGCAGTTTTCAAATAATTTGGGGAAAATTTGGGTTATCAAGTGATTTGGGAAAAATCTGGGTTTTCAAGTGATTGAAAAAAAAATCTATTGTATTGAAATGATTGGGAAAAATCTATTGTTTTTTTTTAAAAGTTCTATTGTTTTTTAATGTCCTAGATTTTCTTTAAAACATGATTCTGAGAAAAAGAAAAAAAAATATGTTCTTTCTTGAAGCCATTAGATCACCATAGTCAAACTGATTCTTAAGGTTTTAGGATTTAATATAATATTCCTCTCCGTTGCAAAAATAAATAGCTATCAGATTATGAGAGCAAACAGTATTCAATTAAAAACTATGTGTATCTCTGTATTTTGTTGAGAAAATTTTATTCCTCTGAAAACTTTAATTTATTCAATGCCTGTTTATTAACGAATATACAATATATATATATATATATATATTTTATATGAATCTTGTTTGAGGTTAATATTTTCGATTGAGTTATATCTGGAAACTGTAATTTTTAAGTTTATTTTAGAGCCGAACTGCGTCAGAGTCCGTGCCTGTTAAGGACGGAATTTACATTAAAAAAAATGAAAATTCTATAAAAAAAAATATTTATATAAAAAAATACATATATAAAAAAAAATTATAAAGGGTTGGGAGGGACGGACTGGCCGTACCCCCCGTACCCTGGTGCGGTGACATGACCGCCGCACAACAGTCTTAAAGACTGTTGTGCGCAGTCCCTGCAGGGACTGCTGTGGGAAGTCCTTGCAAGGACTGCGCCGGCAGGGAGGTAGAGACTCCCTTTTTGTTTAGTTTGTTTTCTTTTTTATTTATTTTAGTTTAAATTTAAATTACAAAAAATTGAATCATAAATATAATCTATTTTTATTTATTTAGTATAGTTTAAATTTAATTTGTGAAAATTGATATATATATATATATATATATATATACATATATATATATGTTATGTATGTTTATTTATATATATAAAATATATGACAAATTATAATGTATTCTTTTACACATGCAACGAATAGAATTGTAAAATATAAATGGTTTCTTTTAATAGAAATGTAATTGTCTTTGGAAATAAAATGTTAATAGTTTTATTATAATAAAAATTTAATGTACTATTTACATATACCAATTGTTCTTTGCTTTTTACGAATTTAATAATTGATCTTGAGAAAATTGTAGTGCTTCCCTTCTTAACTGCTTTGAGTAAAGTTGATATGGTGTTTTGAGATCATCAAATTATGTGTAGTTACATTCTGTTTTTGTGTTGGCTTTAATGTCGATGTGGGAACCCGGTTGCTGATTTGAAACCTTGTTCTAGAGGCTTGTTTATTTTTTAATGTTATTCTCATTTTGAATTTCTTCCTTGGAGTTGAAAACTTATGGTTCATGTTTGGAAGGGTTGGACGGTTGTTAAGACTTTTGGTTCTGAGTTGTTGCGAGAGGGTTAATGCCTCGCATGTTCTTGTTTTGGTATCATGCTTATTTGTTGAGGTTCAACCCTTGTCTTATTTCAATTTTTTGTTAGGGGTCTTAGGGAGAGTGTCTCTTCGTGGGGGTCGGCGCCTCGGTTAAGAGGAAGTGCACAGGAGAACCCACGTAAGAGTAGTTAAACAAGTGATAACCTAAAATACAATTAGGGGGATGGGTAGTAAAACACTCAAGATAATAAAAATTGGATTCCTCTTCTATGCATTAGGGCTATCATAGACTAATGATAGATTGAGAAGGCCATGGTCGGCAAAGTCATAATCTTGTCTTCTTGAGAGGTTATTGACTCCGCATGAGCTACCCTATGGTGTCGGCGCCTCAAGTAGGAGGAAGAGCCAGGAGATCCATAGATGGGTGTCGGCGCCTCATGTTGGAGGAAGAGCCTGGAGATCCCATGAGAGCTATGCGATGACACTCTCCACTAGACTTCCTGTTCACCTTGTTGCTTTTTGCCTCTGGAAATGTATTTTGGATTTTGGATGTTGTATCAGTTTCCTTAGTTTTGTACTCCTATTGTTGATTCAGATTCTTGTGAAAGTGATTATGAGCATACCTTGGTGACTTGTTATTGTCATTGCTTGGTTTAATTGTATTCTCTGAGTTTGTATTTGAGTTTGTACCTTGTTGTCATGGAGTTGGTTTGACAATCTTTGTCGAGATAACTTATTTGTCACCTCTGAGCACGGGGGGTGAGATATCTATAATTCACATGGTTGGGTGGAACGTGCTCCGCACTCGTTGGGTTCCCCATCAACATCCTTTGTTCGCAGCATTTCCGCAGTTGGAGTTGTACCAGTGCTCACTTTGTTATTCAAAATTCATTGTAAATTGTATCATCCCACTTGTTTGGGAAATTCATTGTAATTCTTATATCAAAAGATTGTAATGTAACATTATAACAATGATGTAATAGTTAGGATTCTATGTAATTGTATTTGATGAGATTCATATGATTGTATTATGTGGTATCTTAATATTCTTGCTCTTGGTTCATGGATGTACAATTATTCATGGTCATTATATTATAATTGGTTACGTGGTTTATCATTAGCTTTTATTTCCGTTTTGTGGTTGTAATGTAACCTCACGTGCCCCAGAGAACTAAGTGTGATAATGTAATGTAATATGATTATGTGGTTATGACTAATGTATTGTATGTTTAACTTAATTATTTAAAAAAAAAATTATTTGCTTTTGTGTGTTCTGTGGGGTTTGCACGACGGGCGTTACAACTTGGTATCAGAACAAGGTTTGCGAACGCTGGGGTCTCTGGGTAGTTAGGTCCATTAGGCAACCTCACGTTTGAACTCTTGAGCTTATTTGTACCTTTATCTTGTTGTGCAAAAATATGCCTCGAGGTAGAGGACGTGGTCGAGCAAGAGGCCGTGGTGCTGGTCGTGGAGCAAGTCGACGAAGTCCCTCAGTTCCCAGTTCTCATGGTTCGGAGCATGAGGAACAGTTGAGTCTTCACAATAATCCGTCAGGTGGTCAGAACCCAGGACAGCCTAGATTAGACGGTTCATTACATCATATTCTTGGAGAAATTCTGGCTGGTTTGGGACCCAGGCCAGAGGAGGAGCCACGGATTGAAAGAGAAAGAGAAAGGTCACCGAGGCGGAGGGAAGTAACTTCTGATCAGGATGCAGTCTTAGCAGGCCATATGAGGGATTTGTTGAGAGCTCACCCACCGACATTTGATGGTTCAGGAGGTGGACTAGAAGCCGAAACTTGGCTAATTGACTTAGATCGTTGCTTCGCCATGCACCCTTATGGTAGCAATACCAAGGCTCGGTGCGCGGTTATGCACTTGAGAGGCTTCGCATCTACTTGGTGGCGCCTTGAGGAACATAAATTACACCTTGATATCAGTATGGTCACCTGGGAATTGTTCTTGGATAGGTTCAGGGCTCGTTTTCTCTCAGACCATTGGAGGCAACGTAGGGCTAACGAGTTTCATGATCTCAAGCAGTTGTCTATGTCAGTGGAACAGTATGAGCGGTGCTTCTATGAGTTGAAGCAGTATGCAGGGATTAGCCACGATGAAGGCATGTTGGTTCAACACTTTGTTCGGGGCCTTAATGCCCGCATCAGTGGGGGAGTGCGAGTCTTCGAGCCAAAGACGATGGAAATGGCAGTTGAGAAGGCTTGTTTGGTGGAGGAGAATTTGGCCATGGCCTTGGGTGGCCACATTGGAGTGCAGATTGGCAGTGTACCTACTCAGGGTTTTAGCACTCATGGGGGTCAGTCTCAGGGAGCAGGATCTTCCAGAAACAGGTTTCAACCCTCGAAAGGGGGTCATCAGCAGCAGCAGCCTCAGCAACAGTAGTCAAGACAGAAGAACTTCCAATCTCCTCAGAGTGGCAATTCGCAGTTTCGCAAGGATCGGAACAAGAACATAAACCAAGTTCGACAGGAATGTTTTACACAGCCTGCACCTAGTATCCAGTCAGCGCTGAGTCGAGGGAGCTTTTAGCAGTCAAATGCTCCATCAGGGGGTAGAGGTTTTGGCAGGGGTATTGGGTGTTACTCTTGTGGGCAGCAGGGGCACATTGCCAGATTGTGTCCTCAGAAGAGCACTTCAGGTTTTAATCAGAGGCCAGTTGGATCAGAGCCGACAGTAAGTGATGCAGGGAGATCTCATCATGTATTTGCTGCAGTGGATAATCGGTAGGTAGACCACCAGAGCACCGTCATTGAGATTTTAGGTGTGTTACATGATTCTAGCATTTCTATACTTTTTGATTCCGGTGCATCTGATTCCTTTATATCTCCTTTAGTGGTTGAACGATGTGGACTGGTGGCAACTAGTCAAGGCGAGAAATGGCAAGTTGAATTGGCTTCAGGGTCAAAGCTTGTTGTAGAGAAACTTGTGCAGGATTGTAGCTTGAGTATAGGGGCTTTGTCAACTAAAGTAAATCTCAGAATCCTACCACTCGGCTCATATGATGTCGTCTTGGGCATGGACTGGTTGAGTGCACACCGTGCTATAATTGATTGTCGCCATAAAGCGGTGCGGTGCTTTGATGATTCTGGAAAGGAGGTGGAAATCGTGGGTGTTCAAAAACCCGTTTCATTGCAAATGATCTCTGCCATGCAGCTCAAAAGGTACTTTCGACAGGGTTGTCAGCTCTTTGTTGTATCTTTGAGTGACTTGGAGTCAGAGGATAGTCAAGGGGTGTCATTGGAACAGTACCCTCTCCTTAAGGAGTTTTCTGATGTGTTTCCAGAAGAGATACCTGGTATGCCACCAAAGCGAGATATAGACTTCAGGATTGATCTGGTACCTGGAGTTGAGCCAATATCTCGAGCTCCATATCGGATGACAACGCAGGAACTTCAGGAACTCCGTTTGCAGCTGGAAGAGTTGTTGGCTAAGGGCTTTATCCGCCCAAGTGTTTCTCCTTGGGGAGCACCTGTGATTTTTGTGAAGAAGAAGGATGGTTCTCCTCACCTGTGTATTGACTATAGGCAGTTGAACAAGGTAACAGTGAAGAACCGATATCCATTACCCAGAATTGATGATCTTTTCGATCAGATAAAAGGGGCAAAGGTGTTCTCTAAGATTGATCTCAAATCAGGATATCATCAGTTGAGGATTGCTGATCCAGACATTCATAAAACAACATTTCGTACTCGATACGGACATTACGAGTTCACCGTGGTGCCATTCAGGTTGACGAATGCACCTTCAGTCTTTATGAGCCTAATGAATGGAGTGTTCCGAACATACTTGGATAGATTTGTCCTTGTGTTTCTCGATGACATTCTGATTTATTCTAGGTCTATGGAGGAACATGAGGAACATCTAAGATAGGTGTTGCAGTGCTTAAGGAGTAATCAGTTGTTTGCCAATCTCAAGAAATGTGAATTCTATAAGACTGAAGTTCAGTATTTGGGCCATGTGATTTCTGGTGAGGGAATTTTGGTTGATCCTGCAAAGATCCAGGCTATTGTGGATTGGCCCGCACCCACGAATGTCTCAGAAATTCGCAGCTTCATGGGACTTGCAGGATACTATAGGCATTTTTTCCAAGGATTTTCTAGGTTGGCTCATCCTATCACCTCCTTGCAGAGGAAGGGAAAGAAGTTTCTTTGGTCCGAACAATGTCAATTAGCTTTCCAGACTCTGAAGGACAAGCTGACTAGTGCTCCAATCTTAGCAGTTCCTGATCCGTCAGGTGATTTTGTTGTGTGTACTGATGCTTCTTTGGAAGGCTTAGGGGCTGTGTTGATGTAGGAGAGGCGAGTGATTGCTTATGAATCACGAAAGCTTAAGGATCATGAACTCAATTACCCCACTCATGACTTGGAGTTAGCTGCAGTTGTGCATGCCTTAGTAAGGTGGCGACACTTTCTCCTTGGTCATCAATTCGAGTTGCATACAGATCATCGTAGTCTGCAATACATCTTTACGCAGCCGAACCTGAATGCAAGGAAGAGAAGGTGGATGGAATTCTTGTGCGAATATGATTTTGAGGTGAAGTATATTCAGGGCAAAGAGAATGTGGTGGCAGATGCGTTGAGTAGACGCAAGCATGAGATTTCTGCTGTGGCTCTTGAGGTTGATTTGAAAAGTCAGATCCTTGCAGCTCTTTCTTCAAATGATTGGTATCAAGCAGTGAAATCAGAGATTGAGTCAGGCAGAACATCGGAAGGCAAATTTTGTGGTTACTCTATGGATTTAGATGGTGTTTTGCGCTATGGAGGCTGAATGTATGTACCTCCTGCAGAGGGTCTTCGTACCCTAATCTTGACCGAAGCTCATAGAGCTCCTTATTCGGCACACCCAGGAGTTAAGAAAATGTACGCTGATCTTCGCTCACTATATTTTTGGGCTGGGATGAAGCGTGACATTGCTGATTTTGTTGCTTAGTGTCTAGAATGTCAGAGAGTTAAGGCCGAGCATCATCATCCGGCAGGTTTGTTGCAACCTCATCTTGTTCCGGAGTGGAAGTGGGACATTATTTCTATGGATTTTATTGTTGGCTTGCCTATGTCTTCCAGGCGACACGATGCTATTATGGTCACTATTGACAGGTTGACCAAGGTAGCCCATTTCTCTCCCATTTGATCTTCCTATACTGCTTCTGTGGTGGCTAGGGTGTTCATGGAAGATATTGTTTGATTACATGGGATACCGCACAAGATTATCTCTGATAGAGATCCGGTATTCACATCTGCGTTATGGACATCTTTGCAGCGGTCCTTAGGGACTAAGTTGAATTTTAGTTCTGCCTACCATCCTGAGACAGATGGTCAAACTGAGAGAGTTAATCGGGTGCTTGAGGATATGCTTCGCATGTATGTCATGGACCAACAGTCTCATTGGGAAGATTATCTGCATTTGGTTGAGTTTGCCTATAACAATGGTTATCATAGTTCGATTAGCATGGCTCCATTTCAGGCTTTATATGGTCGTCCTTGTCATACCCCTTTGAGCTGGGATCGATTGGAGGACAGGGTTCTTCTTGGACCTGAGATGCTTCGTGATATGGAGCAGCAGGTAGCTCGCATCCGAGAGCATCTTATAGCGGCTCGGGATAGGCAGAAGAAGTTTGCTGATGCACACAGAATTGATCGGCAGTTTGCAGTAGGTGATCGAGTGTTTCTTCGAGTTCATCCTCGGAAGAGCCCTATTCGTTATGGAAAGGGTTCTAAGCTTGCACCTCGTTTTGTGGGTCCGTTTGAGGTGTTAGAGCGTATTGGTCTTGTTGCCTACCGCTTGGCCTTGCCACCCAGTTTGTCGCAGATTCATGATGTGTTTCATGTTTCTGTCCTTAGGCCTTATTTTCCTGATGTTACTCATGTACTTGATTGGAATGCTCTACAGGTCGAGGACGGGTAGCTAGCTCTAGAGCCCGTGGCCGTGGTGCAGCACAGGAGACTCGTTCTCAGAGGTAGGGATATTGAGCAGGTGAGGGTCCAATGGGACCCCAATGATGAGACTTCAGCGACATGGGAGGATGCTTCCCGTATCAGAGAATCCTACCCTTGTTTTCTGGCTTACAGGAGTAAGCCGGATTTAAGGGGGGGAGGATGTAATAACCCTCCTAGTTGCTAGTTGGACTCATTAGTTTATGCTTTGATTTGATACATTGATATTATGATGGTACTATTTTGTGTGATTGGTTAGTTAGACATTTGATGATGTTGTTACTCCTTTTGTGGACATGATTATTTCATATGACATTGTGGTTGGTGATGTTAGTTGATTTTCATATTTATATTACGATGTAGTGATTTAATAGATTATGTCATGAGATGAATTGTTAGTTTAGAAATGTCATTTTATCAATCATATTATAATTGTTAGGATAGATGTGATGAAGGACAGTGTAGCATCACTCATTGCGAGTGCTCTGTTACGCTATGATTCCTTCTCACAATACAATGCTTTGATTTTATATATATATGTACATGTACACGACTTCGTTTGTATGCAGGTATTGCAGGTACATAGTCTCGATTCCACCTACTTCTGTAGGACAGGGCGAGCACAAATAACCCAACGGTATAAAGTTGAAACAGAGGTGACAATGAAGTTATCCCTTTCCATGATGTCAGACCGTCTTGTTTGAATGGTATTGTATGTTTTGTAGTTGTCATGATTTGTGGTTGTGGTTGTGTTATGTTGTACATAATTAATGTTGGTTTTTTTATATGTTGTGGTGTATTCGATGTAAAAATTGCTGATTAAAATATTAGATTAAATTGTATTTAAATATTTAAATGTTTATTTATTTGAAAGGGCATGTATTTTATTAAATGTTAATTAAATATTAAATTGTGTATTGTTAATGTAAATACATTACCGGGTTGAAGATAATAATAAAATAAATAAATTTAAATTTTGTGCATGAGCAAGTAAGGCTTGCAAAAATGGAGTTTAAAAAAGAAAAAAAGATAATAAGGACAAATGAAAATCATGTGTGGGAAAAAAATGCAATGCTGAAAATAGGAAATGTCTGTTGGGTTGCATGTAGGAGAGGGAAATATAGAGAGGTTTTGAAAAAGGGAAGGGGGGATTCTTCTTTTGCTAGAAAATTGTTTTAGTGTTCTAGGTTTTAGTTTTCTTTTAAAGAGGGAGATTGTGTTGGTAAAGTTTTGTGTGGAGAATCTATCAAGAAAAAACAAAGGAAGAAGAAGCTGGAAAGGAAGTACTGAGGAAAGGAGCGAAAGCTATTCGAAGGGCTAGTTGGAGCAAGAACTTCATCATATTTCCAACAAGCAGGAGTCCAGGTTCCAAAAAAAATCCATTTTTCTTTATTTGTTTAAAATTTCAATAAAAGTCATATTGTTTTGGGTAAAGAAAATAATTTGGGTTTTCAAGTAAATTTGGAAAAATCTGGGTTTTCAAATAGAATAGGAAAAATCTGGGTTTCAAGTAAATTTGGAAAAATCTGGGTTTTCAAACAAATTAGGAAAAATGTGGGTTTTCAAATAAATTGGGAAAAATCTGGGTTTTCAAGTACTTAGGGAAAAATCGCAGTTTTCAAATAATTTGGGGAAAATCTGGGTTATCAAGTGATTTGGGAAAAATCTGGGTTTTCAAGTGATTGAAAAAAAAAACTGTTGTATTGAAATGATTGGGAAAAATCTGTTGTTTTTTTTTAAAAGTTCTATTGTTTTTGAATGTCCTAGATTTTCTTTAAAACATGATTCTGAGAAAAAGAAAAAAAAAAATATGTTCTTTCTTGAAGCCATTAGATCACCATAGTCAAACCGATTCTTAAGGTTTTAGGATTTAATATAATATTCCTCTTTGTTGCAAAAAAAAATAGCTATCAGATTATGAGAGCAAACAGTATTCAATTAAAAACTATGTGTATCTCTGTATTTTGTTGAGAAAATTTTACTCCTCTGAAAACTTAATATTTTCAATTGAGTTATATCTGGAAACTGTAATTTTTAAGTTTATTTTAGAGCCAAACTGCGTCGGCATCCGTGCCTGTTAAGGACGGAATTTACATATTAAAAAAAATAAAAATTCTATAAAAAAAAATATTTATATAAAAAATATATATATATAAAAAAATTTATAAAGGGTTGGGAGGGACGGACTAGCCGTACCCCCCGTACCTTGGTGCGGTGACATGACCGCCGCACAGCAGTCTTAAAGACTGCTGTGTGCGGCAGCTTTGGCTATCGTGCACAGTAGTCCCTAGGACTGCTGTGCGCAGTCCCTGCAGGGACTGTCGTGGGCAGTCCTTGCAAGGACTACGCCGACAGGGAGGTAGAGACTCCCTTTTTGTTTAGTTTGTTTTCTTTTTTATTTATTTTAGTTTAAATTTAAATTACAAAAAATTGAATCATAAATATAATTTGTTTTTATTTATTTAGTATAGTTTAAATTTAATTTATGAAAATTGATATATATATATATATATATATATGTGTGTGTGTGTGTGTGTGTGTTATGTATGTTTATTTATATATATAAAATATATGACAAATTATAATGTATTCTTTTACACATGCAACGAATAGAATTGTAAAATATAAATGGTTTCTTTTAATAGAAATGTAATTGTCTTTGGAAATAAAATGTTAATAGTTTTATTATAATAAAAATTTAATGTACTATTTACATATACCAATTGTTCTTTGCTTTTTACGAATTTAATAATTGATCTTGAGAAAATTGTAGTGCTTCCCTTCTTAACTGCTTTAAGTAAAGTTGATATGGTGTTTTGAGATCATCAAATTATGTGTAGTTACATTCTGTCTTTGTGTTGGCTTTAATGTCGATGTGGGAACCCGGTTGCTGATTTGAAACCTTGTTCCAGAGGCTTGTTTATTTTTGAATGTTATTCTCATTTTGAATTTCTTCCTTGGAGTTGAAAACTTATGGTTCATGTTTGGAAGGGTTGGACGGTTGTTAAGACTTTTGGTTCTGAGTTGTTGCGAGAGGGTTAATGCCTCGCATGTTCTTGTTTTGGTATCATGCTTATTTGTTGAGGTTCAACCCTTGTCTTATTTCAATTTTCTGTTAGGGGTCTTAGGAAGAGTGGCTCTTCGTGGGGGCCGACGCCTCGGTTAAGAGGAAGTGCACAGGAGAACCCACGTAAGAGTAGTTAAACAAGTGATAACCTAAAATACAATTAGGGGGATGGGTAGTAAAACACTAAAGATAATAAAAATTGGTTTCCTCTTCTATGCATTAGGGCTATCATAGACTAATGATAGATTGAGAAGGTCGTGGTCGGCAAAGTCATAATCTTGTCTTCTTGAGAGGTTATTGACTCCGCATGAGCTACCCTATGGTGTCGGCGCCTCAAGTAGGAGGAAGAGCCAGGAGATCCATAGATGGGTGTCGGCGCCTCGTGTTGGAGGAAGAGCCTGGAGATCCCATGAGAGCTATGCGATGACACTCTCCACTAGACTTCCTGTTCACCTTGTTGCTTTTTGCCTCTAGAAATGTATTTTGGATTTTGGATGTTGTATCAGTTTCCTTAGTTTTGTACTCCTATTGTTGATTCAGATTCTTGTGAAAGTGATTATGAGCAACCTTGGTGACTTTTTATTGTCATTGCTTGGTTTAATTGTATTCTTTGAGTTTGTATTTGAGTTTGTACCTTGTTGTCATGGAGTTGGTTTGACAATCTTGGTCGAGATAACTTCTTTGTCACCTCTGAGCACGGGGGGTGAGTTATCTATAATTCACATGGTTGGGTGGAACGTGCTCCGCACCCGTTGGGTTCCCCATCAGCATCCTTTGTTCGCAGCATTTCCGCAGTTGGAGTTGTACCAGTGCTCACTTTGTTATTCAAAATTCATTGTAAATTGTATCATCCCACTTGTTTGGGAAATTCATTGTAATTCTTATATCAAAAGATTGTAATGTAACATTATAACAATGATGTAATAGTTAGGATTCTATGTAATTTTATTTGATGAGATTCATATGATTGTATTATGTGGTATCTTAATATTCTTGCTCTTGGTTCATGGATGTACAATTATTCATGGTCATTATATTATAATTGGTTATGTGGTTTATCATTAGCTTTTATTTCCGTTTTGTGGTTGCAATGTAACCTCGCGTGCCCCAGAGAACTAAGTGTGATAATGTAATGTAATATGATTATGTGATTATGACTAATGTATTGTATGTTGAACTTAATTATTTAAAAAAAAAATTATTTGCTTTTGTGTGTTCTCTGGGATTTGCACGACGGGCGTTACAAGTATTGTAACTCAGATGAACCTATGATACAGTAAGCACTTTGAATCAATAGAATAGAGAATTTTATCTTTTCTCTTCATGTTTCATGGTATGACATTAATGATTGATTAGTTTGTCTTGTGAAAATCCATTTTTCCTTGCAAACTTGTCTCATGTTTATGCATCTATTTAGGAGAAAATGTATGCTTATAGGTTATAAGTTGTGTTGTGTGGTAGTGATATTAATTGTGAAACCCTTGTTTTCCTTTTAAAAGCACTGTTTAGAGACCTCCTTATGAATTATTTATGTAAATTGCATTGGAAAGTGAGTTGTGTGAGTCCTGCTTTATGATATTAATTTGAAAGTGATAGGTTGTTAACAGGTCTAGGTTGTTTTGTTGCATCACCTTAGGTTTTTTTCAATATTAGGTTTATTTTCATGCAATTCTTACCCTTTACCTCAGAGATTAGTAGTTAGGTGACATCAAAAGGGGAAGTCAACCCTTATCACTAGAGGTCTTCTTTCGAGTAGGATACCCACAACCTGAAAGCAGTCCCATGTTACATCCAAATCTGTTGAGTTTGTCCAAAGCTTGGCATTAGGGTGCAGATTTGGATCCCTAACAGTTTCATAAGCTCATAACCTTTTCCATAAATCTTTTTCATTGATTTTGAATCGGGTGGTTGTTTTTTGTTGAGTTCATCAAAGGTTGTTGTGTAATTGGTTATGTTTTGGTCTAAAGTGGTTGAGGTGGATGCTTCTGAAGGGTCGTCCAACTTTTGTGTTGACATGATTGATTTTTCATTTTTCTCATTGGAATATTTGTTGATGATCTTGTACTCATCCACGAGTGTTGGTGTGAAATCTAAGGAACCCCAATGATCATCTAATAGCTTTGTTACTTGTTCAATATGTTGTTTTTCTTTTTGTTGGATGGGTTCTACTTGTGTAGTGGGTGTTAATGTGTTTAAATGATTCACTTTGTTTTTCTCAATGTTCAAACAACTATTTGGATCAGGGTCATCTTCAAGGATTTGCACTTTGTTGTTGTAAATATATTTCATTTTACGATGAAGATTGGAAGGAACCCATTCATTTCATGAATCCATGGCCTGCCTAGAAGGAGATTATATGAAAGTTCATGAGGCATAACATGGATTGGTGTTTGTAATGTGGCCTTCCCAATTGCAATAGGCAAAGTAATCACACCAAGCGGTTGTTTTTCTACATTGTCAAATCCTTTGATAGATAAAGAATTGGGTTGAATGTTTGATTTATCCACTCTAAGCTTGTCCAGAAGGTTTACACTACACACATTAAGAGTGGAGCCATTGTCGACAAGGGTTCACTTTATCCCTATCATTTTGTATTGAACAATGATCATGAAAGATTCATTTTGTTTTTTCACGTCCAAAGAGGGGAGTTCGATTTGGTGGAAAACAATGTCAACATTCAATCCTTGAATTATGGTTGCTATGTCATTTGGTTGCGCATTAGAAGGGATAGGAATTTTATGTAAGGTTGTTTGAAGCATAGTGTGATAGGTAGGTGCATTTTGTAAATCCCATAGGGATATCTTTGCGAGAGTGCTCTTAAGTTGATCAAAAATATCATACTCCCTTAATCGAGGAGCACTAGGTAGTATAGAATTAGGAAAAGGTAAAGAGGTTAGGGTTGGTTGTTGTGGTTTGGGGATTGTTTCTAGTGTTGTAAGTATGAGCAATTTTATTATGACTCAGTTGTTGCGACACATTATTCCAAGGTGGGTACAGGATAAGTTTAGGTTTGTTGTGAGTGTGAGATTTGTGTGATGGGGGATAAAGGATGAGTTCAAGTTGGTTTTGGGTTTGTTGTTTGTGTGAAGGTGGGTAGAGAATTAGAGGGTTCTTAGGATGTCCCATAGGGTATGTATGAGGACCATTGATCAAGGGGGATCTAATGGACAATTGCACATTCATAACCTCAATGGTCTTGGTTTGATGTATCTCTAATGAAGGCCAATCTAGAATCACCTTTTTATCATGAGCTAAGGAGTTGTGATTTTCTAACACCATGATATTCTCCCTAGGAGGAGAGTTTTTAGGAGAACTACGAATCAAATGTTCTTGACATTCATGGAGTGGTTCTTCTAAAATGACTTCATTGCAAGTATGGGAATGATTGATGGTTGGATTTTTGTTTTGATTGGTAAAGGGAAGATGAGGGGAAGAGTTTATGTGATTATCATGTTTCCCTAAGGTCTAATTCTCTTGTTCCATGTTATTTACTCTAGAAGGAGGGCTTGCAATGTGTTCATCCATGGTTGGCGTTTGTAAAGTGGCTTCATCACAAATAGGGGAGGCATCAAGAGAAGGACCGCTATGGTTTTCATATTTTCCAAATAGATATTCCCATAGGATAGGAACATTAGGGAAGGGAGGGATGATACTCTTGTGACTTTTAATAGGTATATCTACTAACACCAACCTATCCTCTTTGCATCGAGGAGGGATATTAGGAGAAGAACAAGTTTGATTATCATGATTATGGAGACTAGGTAAGGTAATGTCTAGAAATTTTTTTATGATCTCATCTTCTTGTTGTGTTGTGTGATCGTCATGATTACTTATTGTGATGTCCTCTTTTTTAGTAATGTTATGTCTAATAGGAGAGATAAGAGGATAGAAATAACTCAGATTTTCAAATTTCTCATCAATTGGTTCTTCTAGCACTAGAATCTCTTCTTCACAAGTGGGAGAGATAATAGGAGAAGAACAAATGTGATTGCTAGGATTATCCAAGGTTTCTTTCACTAGACTAACCTCATACACATAAGGGAAACTAGGAGAGGGATCGATGACGAACAAAAAGAGAGGGAAAAGGATCTCATAGTCATATACACCTAACAAAACTTTCTTACAACACACAATAAGATCTAAAAATAGAACATAAAATATGATAATTATAATCTTTTGTAATGAAAACATGATGTAACGATTATTCTACAAACTTGAAATGTAACCATGCTAAAGCAAACATGCAAAAGATGAATGCAATTTTTCAGATTTTAGGGATGACAAGTGACTGATTATGCTATGTAACAATATGAGAATGCAAACTTGAAATTTAAACCATGCATGAAATGAGCTAGTTTAAGCTAGATCTAATGAAATGCATGTTACAAAAACTCAACCAATTGATACAAATAGGTAATGGCATCCAACAAAGGCTTAAAAATAGGGTTTTCAACTCTGTAAAAGGGAGTTTCAGGGGTGAAAAGGGACTAATTCACCCAAGGTGGTGAATGAGTCCCTGTAGGGATTTTTTCAAAAAAAATAGATCTTTTTTATTTATTTTGATGTATTTTGTGTTGTATGATGCAAACCTAAGATGCAAATGAAATTTTTTAGAAATTTTTAATGATTTAAGATGCAAAAATGCAACCTATATGCACTTTCACTAATGCAAAATTTGAAACTCTAGAATGCAACTTAGCTAATGCAAAATGCAATGCAAGATAATTCTAGGATAATGATGGACTCCAAAATCAGAAAAGAAGGTATTCAAAAGTCAAGTTCACCAAAACGTGAACAAATATTTTGGAACTCGATGGTCTTTCTAACACTTCTAGGGTTTTTCACCTAAAAGGGGAAAGAGGGCCAAAATGCAATGTATACATTCAAGAATTAATGTGATATGGATGGATGCAATATGCCTAAATAAGATGATATAAATGCAGACAATTGATGAAATCTATTGATTATTAATGCAAAACTATTGAAATGCACCTTCTTTGAAAACACATTGTGAAATGCAAAAAGACCTGGGAATGAAAGTAAACTATAATAGAAGTGAATGAAACTAGATGTGTGCACCTGAGAACTTGTTGGAGACTAAAATAACTTCTGAAATGTTGTTGATGCTAAAAATTTGGTCTACTGAGACTCATTTTCCATGAAGGGCGAATTAGTCTCAGATCTAGGAAATTGTTCTAGAGCCCGTTTCAGATAAATGGGTATCCAAAACTATAGAAAACCCTTTTCAGGCCTGGTAGTGTGTAATGTCCCCGTTTTTGGAGGTAATTTGATTTAATTAATTTAATTAATTAAGCTGTCCAAAATAATGATTTTCAAGAGGACGACTAATTAGTTACTTTAATTAAATCATTAGGTGGTATTAAGTTAATTAATTATAAGGTTATCAAATAAAATTAAAATTAAAAGGTGACCTTATATTTAATTAATTTAATAAAGTGACTTGATATTAAAATATATTATAAAGTCACTTAAATAAAATAAAAGAATATTCTAGAAGCTTCTGGAGAAATTGGGGAAAAAAGAATAAATAGACATCTTGGGCTTCATTCTTAGGCAGGAAGATTTGGATGTTGTTGTTGTTGTCTCATCTTGTGGAGCCTAGGGTTTCTGCAGATTGCTTCTTATCATAGGAAACAGAAACTTCCTATTGATAGCAATTTTGAGGGTGTGAAATATCACCTGAATTATTGCAGCTGTGGGAGAGGTTACTTCAGACTTCTCATTTGCACAAAATTTGTGGCCTAAGGCCAATTTTGTCTTTTTCAGTTAAGAAGCTTTGGGGTGATATTTATTGGAGTCTTCATCAACTAGAATCAGTATTGTATATTCAAATTTTTACATCAATCATACTCAGATTTCATGTCAGCCATCAACTTCAAGCAAGGAGGCCTACACTTGCCTCGATTTCACTCTTGATAAAGGTGCTTACTTATTGGAGACCTTTTGATATTGAAAGTCTTCATCATTTGGCATTTTGGAGGACGACTCGCATTGGAGACAATCTGATTTTAATATCAGAATTTTCAGACCAAAGTGAAAGAGCCACGTTTTTGCATAAAGCTCCTTCAATGTGGTTCGAGTTGCTAGAGAAGGAAGGCACTTAGTTCTTGAGACCATGGCAACTCCATTAGGAGTGATTTGTTGTTGAATCAAGCTGGATATAATTTAATTTCTGCATCATTACCATAAACAGGGGCGGCAGCATGAAGGTCTTCGATTTGGGCTTCTAGGAGATTATTTTGAATAGATATTCATTGCTCCTTCAACTACAATGTGGAGAGCTACTTTGGCCAGAATTATTACACTCTAAGGTTACGAAATTTGAAGGGGGAGATCAGATTATATTCCAGTATTCTGAAGCTGAGCCTGAGGCACACAAGGACGCCATTGAGAAGGACGAATTTTCTTGTGGAGTTCGATTTGGCTTTGGAAAGCACAATTTCAATTGGTTTTTGCTTGCTTCCTCATCTCCACTCAAGGGCACTTCAATTCCACCAAGTTCCATTGTCTATTTAACCTGTTAGATTTGCATATGATATCATTTTTAAAATCTGTTGTAGATGCATGTTTATGACAGTCAATAAGTAATATGTAAGTGCCAAGAGTCTTGGCCATTTTATGAATGCATTGTAACAATATTTCATTTTGCAATTAAGGAGAAATGAGGAATTGCATAATCATTATCTTCTTCAAGCATTTCCAAAAGCATCTTGTACTTAGTTTGCATGCCAACTACTTGACGAAATGTCCATTGGCTGTAGATGATTAGTTTGCTTTGCAAATTCATCTAATTGCATAGAAAGGTACAAAATAAGTCATTCTTGCAACGAGAGCTTAGCATTGTCATTCTTGCATTGTTCTATAATAATTTGAAGCTTTATTTCATCTTCATTCGAGCGAAATCATCAAACTGAGATACGAAACCAGCAAGAAACACTTTGCTTACAAAGTGTTTGACGAAATTACAAGAAGGAACTGAAGTGTTTAAGATCAGATTTGAGCAAGGCTCATTACATAGTGGGACTCGTTTTCCACTAATGGTGAATCATTCCACTTCTGAATTTCTAAAAATCCAAAAGTGGAAACATAATCCCTCGATCTGCACTTCAGTTCCTGACAGGTGTTCACTTCTGAAACTCTGATTTTTAGCACTATAGGTGACTTTTAATTGATATTTTGACCTTGCAAGGAAGAAGATGACTCCAATAAGTCTTCAACCTATCCTTCAATGATTTCCAAGTCTTCAAGATACCTAAATCTACAAACACACAAGGAAAGAGAAAGAAATATTGAATGTTAGGGCATGGGGGTTTGCCTTGGTCAAATCCCTTTTAGGTAATTAAACCAAAATAAAGAAATAATGTAATGAAGCATGAAATAATGGAGTTAGAGACTTTCCATGAAGATTGATCTTGATTTTCTATAGCAATAGATGAAGACTATGCCCTTGAATGTCTTTGAAAGCTATCTTAATGACTTAGAATGTTAAAACCCTAGCTTACTTGACTTGAGATAGAAGATCAATGATGAATGAGTTAAGATCCTTATGAATTAGGGTTTAGAGGCTTATATTTATAGGAAATCCACCTAATTTTCTTGTTAATCAGATCCCTAAGGCCAACATGAAAGAAAAATAAACTTAAAATACAACTTTTCCCACTTAAACCCTGAAAATGGCTCAAATGGGACTCATTCACCATCAAGTGAGAATGGGTCCCACCTAGATGGGACTAATTCACCCCTAATGGCGAATGGGTCCCACATGGGCCATTCTGTTAGTTGGAATGTCGAGAAGTAAGGAAATCAAGTTTATATGATGACTTTGTCAGTGATTTGATCAAATTATGCCTTGGATGCACAATATGGGGCCATAGGTGCCTATTAATGATGATGTAAAGGTCAATTAGGGCTTGGGACACAAAATTCAATGTGAAAGTGTGATTAAAGACACTTTACATCATTAAAATGAGGTTCACATAGCATAGAAAGGCACAACATCTAATGTGAATATGTAAAATACATTACAACACTAGATTAGAGTTAAGTTTAATTCACAAGCCTTCTAGATTAATGTGAGAATGCCACTAAATACATTTTACATTGTTGAATTAAGGGAAAATGGGTTCATTAAGTCTAGAGAAGTGTGAAAGTCTTTTACAACACTTTACAACACCTTTACAAGATATCGTTAAATGCATTTTATTTAGTTTACAAGGGTCCAAGACCTAGTGTGGATGTGAAAAACACCTCACAACACCAAATCAGGGCCTTATTAATTCCAGTTTATCATCAATTATTCCCAAATCAAGCAAAGAAAAAGGGATACTTTTTTTCGTGTCCACACCTATATTTTGATGGCATAGAAGTGACATGACCACTATATATGAACCATAGAGGTGGAGGCTAGGTTGGAAATGGCATTAGCAGTCTTATTTTCTTATTTATAAGTATGAGAAATGATAACTTTTTAAAACTATTTGATCAATTTAAATTCATCTTGAATTATCCCTTTAATGGTCTAATGGGGTGAATTTTCTCTATTCAATATATCAATTATGATATTGGAGTCTCCTTCAATAACAAGGTACAAAGAAAACCTAAACTTCTATTATGTTTCAGACCAAGCAGGGATGTGATGGCTTCCACCATGGGTAAAAGTACAAAGTTGTGTCACACTTTATAAAGGAAACCACCAATATTGAACCAACTTTTAAACTTGAATCACTAAAAGTGACATATATGTTTTGAATTTTGAAATGATGTAAACTAGTCAAATGTGTATTTTTTAATATATTTTATATTCATATTTTTTGTAAAATTAAAAAATTATTTTAAAAGTTAGTTTTTAATAAATTAACACTATAATTTAGTTGCTGATAAAATGATGAAAAATGAAGTTACATGAGGCGTCAAAATTTTTGTAGTATATTTTATTTTTTCTTTCATTTTTTTGTGTGTATTTATAACTTGAAACTTTAGTTTTTTTTCTAATTTTGATAAATATATGTTTTTAAATAAATATTAAAATGTGTGTGTATAAAAAAATAGTTGTTTTCAATCAACGTCAACTTTCGTATTAAATATTTATCTAAAATAGAAAAAAAAAATACTATCTTGATATAGATTTTTTTATCTAATGCATCATATTTTTTTCAATTTTTTTTAATAAGTTTTAGTATTTTTCCTTGGCATGGTAATCAACCTAATATTTTGTGTTGATAACCTACTTTTAGTAAAAATAAAAAATAAAATATAAATAATTATTAAACTATTAAAATAAATATATTTTTGAAAACTGCACTTATGGATCTACAAAAGGGTATTTTTATATTTTAAAAAAAATGTTATTTACATGAGTAGGATTTATTGAAATTTCAAGTTTTTCAAATAATTTTTTTTTTTGATAAATTGGCCTCAAAGTGGTGCTCCATGTATTTTTAGCCAACAATTTTAGTTGAAAAAGTTGTGGAAGTATCTAACTTAGCTAGAATGAATCTTACTAGACCATATGTTTGACTAAAATTGATTTTTAGTTAGAAATACTTAAATTTAGTTATGTTGATAAGTTGGCTGAAAGTGTGATACAACTTTTGTGCTTTTACCCCCATATGGTTGACATGGATCCCAAGATTCTTGGCATAATCCAATAGAAAAGTTCGCTATCCCTGATAATACATCCAACCCTACTTTTCTAAGATTACCTTTGGGGCTACCATCAAAGTTCAATTTGATCCACCAAAAATCAAGTGGGTGCCACTTAGCTTTTTTCTCCTAGCCACTTTGTCCACTTGTCAATTGTACAACTGGGGATCTTGGCCTTCCATTTTTTAGCAATGTTATTCTCTAAATCAAAGGTGGGTACCCTAGGCTTCTTAATTTGAGAAGCCTCAAAATTTAATGATGGAGTTGAATAACCTTTTCTTGATGGTATCTTTGGGTTTACTTTTTTTCTAAAAATCCTATTGTTCCTTTCCTTCCAAATGGCCCAACAAAGATGGGGAAGGGATTGGGACCGTAATTCTTTCATAAAAAAGTGGGTGAACTACTAGCCAAATATTTAAACTCTCCAAGCCAAACCTATCTCAAAATTGTTGAGGATGGCTTGCTTGAGGTACCAACCAAAGGGACAATCGATGAAGAGATTATTGATGGTATCCTTGAATTTTTCATATAAGATGCATCTATTCACAAACATGAATCATATGTTGATGAGGTTATCAATTGTAAAGAATTTTATGTGGAAATGATTCCATTAGAAGAAATTAATTTTAGTAATCAAGTTAGGATTCCAAATTGAATTCCAATTAAAGTTGGATAGTGTGTGGTTAAATTGAATCTTGATCTAAATTTGACTGTAAGCTCCATTGGGTTGAACAACGATCCAAAATAAGGAGTCCACTCTAAAGAAGAGATTGAATTTATGGCTTTTTAATTTTTTGTTGATATTTATAAGAGCACCATTATCAACTATGTCTAACTATTCTCTAAAAAAATATTCACAATAGCAATTAGCATTATTCTAGTGGTTGGAAACTAATCTTCTATACCTTTTTAGTCATTAAATCTTCTAATCAACACAAGTATGATCCTTATTGAGAGAACTCTAGATCCAAGGATACTCCTAGAAATTGATACCCTTACTATCTCCCACCGGTCATATAAGCCCCTAATTTAGGATTTGTTTAGATTTAATTATTTTGTTCTAAAAGGTAGATCAAGTAGGTAGGTGGCTTTTTCTAATGAAGGATAAGACAATAAATTTCTTGAGATATTTGGCTTGAATGATCTTATTCCATTTTAAATTATTCACTATTAGGTTCCATCCCACTTTAGCCATAAGGGATTTGTTCATTTCTCTAATCATTATGAGGACCCAACCCCCAATTATTTTAGGGCTATAGATTCAATCTCGGATTGCAAGGGTCATTCTCTATTCGTCCTTAGTCACGGGCTAGAGGAATCTCCTCTAGATTTGATCCACTTTGTCAACCATAAACTTGGAAATTCTAAAAAGAGAGAAATTCAATGAGGAATTTTTAAAATGTGCTCTTGATGAGTTAAAATTTTCCAACATGAGCAAGAATATTTCCTTTCCAAGCTACAAGATACTTTTGAATTATTTCTAGTAAGTTGTTCCATATCCCATTATCAATTTTTCTAGCAGAAAAAGGAATCCCAAGGTAAGTGGTAGGTAGTTGTTTGATGTTACAACCAACAATGGAAACAATGTGACTATGAATAGAATTACTAGTGTTGGAGAAGAATAGACCATTTTTATCAACACTAATCATTTTACCTAAAACAACAACATAATCCCCAACAACATTCTCCACATATTATCTTCCATATATAATTGAGGCCTCACCTAGGAGGAGGGTATCATCCACAACTTTTTCATGGGAGGAAGGATCAAGGGAAGATGTAAGTTTGAAACCTTTCAACTTTCCTTTTATTTTATTTTTGAGATGTTTATACCCAAGACTTTAGCCAACATAATGAAGAGATAAGGTGATAAAGGGTCCTCCTATCCTAAACCAACTTTAGATTGGAAATGACCTTGGCGGCACAGGGGGGAAGGGGGCATTAACAAGAATAGATAAGCTCAAAGAAGGGGATAAGAATTTCATCAACCTTAGAATCCTTCCACAAAACCCAAACTTGTCAAGAAGTTTGGTTAGGAACTCCCAAGCGACTCTATAATAACCTTAAAAATGTCATTTTTAGAGCCATTATTTTTGTCTTATTTTCTAAGTTAAATGTTTTCCCTACATTAATCTAGGATGAAATTAGTTTTTAAATATAATATTTTTGCTACAGCTTTAAAATGTAAAAAGACCAAAATATAATAATAATATCCTAGAATTTTTTAATTGGAAAAAAGATACTTTTTCTAACCTAAAACATAATATGAAATATGAAATTTTTATTTAATGTAAACTATTTAAAACAAATATTTATGAAATGGAATTTAGAACAATAAATGACTAATAAAAGAAACCTAGAGAAGAAAATAAAAGCCATTATCTAGTATGCTAGCACAATGCATGGATGTCTATGAGACATGATATCATCCATACAACACAATGCAATATATACTTCTAAAAATAAGCATGCATTTACTCCAAAAATCCCATGCCCAACTACACAATAAAGAACAAGGAAATACAACAATAATCCAAGTGATATAAAATAATATATAGATGAATAATATAACCAAATTTATAAATTAAGGAGAAAACAAAAAATGACGAATGAGAAAAATATGTGTAAACCTCCATGTGGTTAAATATTTTTCCCGAATAGCTATAACTAAAGAACAAGGAGAATGTTTGGAGATGCTTAGGATATTTCCAAGAATGATCAAGCCCCTGTTTTGGTATTTCAACCTCCATATGAAGCCAAGATAGGTAATATATGAAAATAGTGTGTGCTCTTAGTCTATGTGTATCTAGGAATAAGAACAACAAAAAATAAATAAAATCTAAGTATTAAATCCCTAGTCTATGAGGAATAGCACCCTAGTGTGTATTAAATTAAATAAGAGAAGACTACAATATAACCAAAATAAGGTTTAAACTTGAGAATATTAATAGATAAATGATGGAGAAGGAAAAAGAGAAAGAGATTTTGAATATATCCATAATAACACAATTTTAATCTTAGCAATATTTAGTAATGGAGATTTTTTTTTGCAACCAAAACCTTAGAGCCAAGAAAGAGAGAGGAGGAGGAGGAAGAGATTCTCCTAGAAAATTTAAAATTCCTTTCTAGATGGGTGAACTGTGAAATCTCAAGGGTCAGATTAGGACGTGGAAGGTATTTTCTTAGACAGGTGATCCTTATAGGAATTAGTAGTAGGTAGCTTAGTGGAAAAAAACACATAAATTTTAGAAAATTCATAGAACACTAACATGTCATAATCCATTATGGAGAAATTCATCAAAATTTAACACATGATATTAGGTTAGCAAGAAGATTTAAAATTTCATAAATGAATTTGGTGCTTTTGTGGGGAAAATAGGCTATGGACAATCTCAATTGATCCCTAAAACATACTATGGGAATGAATGCCAAAGCAAGTTCAGAATGTAGCATGAATTGTGAGGGTACATAATTTTCATGTTAATTGATTTTACTCTTCTTATATCATTGTTTATTATTTCAAAGTGTTGTTTTTTTTTAGGAAAAGTGTCTCAATCTTTCTCCTAATATTAAGTATATAAAGAATGTAGTTTTTGGACTATGAAACATAAAATCTCATTTTTGGAATATAGACTTTATTTTTGGGAAAAATATTTTTATTGGGTTGTTTGGCATCACATCTAAGGATTATTATTATGTATATCATTTTTAGCTCTACAATTTAAAATAATAGGCCCAAACGGCCTCCCAAATCAAATGTTATGGCCTTTAGAAGTTGGGCCTCCTACATTAAAAAAATAAAAACATATGGGGGATAGAAAAGAACTCTAAGAGGGAATTATTCTTGTTGATCAACTTATGATGCATGTTATGATGTGTCACAATGCATTCTTGAATAGAGATAATGAATCCAAAATAGAAATCCCATGTTGGTGAGTGGATTATGATGTGCTTATGATAGGTGAAAGGAATATGTTATTTTTATCCTATGAACTCAACTTTGAATTTGGGTATTGGCTTTCTAACTAGGTATTTGGGTGCCATATTTTTTTATTTTTTCTTATGGTTGTTTAATTTTCATTTGATGGTTTTGTGTTATAAGGTGCTTGAGATGGAGGTATTAAGTTGTGAGTTTGTAGGTATTGTTATGTTGCCAAAATCACTCCAAATATCTAGTTGGTGATACTCCTAAGAAGGATTGCTTTGCAAGTCTATTATAATTGTATTTAGATCAGTAAATAGTACATTAGGCTACTTTGGAGTGTGTTTTTTCTCCTATAATGGTTTCCCCATGTACACATGTGTTGTGGTATGATTTTTTTATGTATTATATATATTTTTCATTTTTGTAATTGTAAAGATCTTAAATTTATACAATACTCTCCTCTAAGATTAGTTTAGGAAGTGTTTCTACATACCTTGCTTCCTTTAAATTATATATTTAGAGATTATTTCTATACTATATATTTTTTATAATATTCTCCTTGAATGGTTGATGTGGAAATACCTATAATTAAGAATTTTTTAAGTTTAATTTCCAATATATTTGTGAGCACTTCTCCTAACAATAAGTATGTCATTAGTCATATTCAAGGAAACTCTTAAATTTGCATAATGACTCTAATGAAGGTGTTGATTATACATGCTCATAAATTAAACTACTTAGAAATCTATTAATAAGAATATTACCACATGGATAAAAACTTATTGAACCATGCACATATAATGGGCCATAACATCTATTGTGGGGGATCCTCCTCGTCATAAAATTAAATCACTAGAGTAACGTGAAAATAACTATCTCTACCATGAACCATTCCAACAAAATTATTTGTACATACATGTGAATGAGGACCGACATGATGGTAACTCATACCATATTTATCCATATATTTATGTTCATTATCACCATCCATATGCTTATGTCTCTAATGAAAGACCACATGAAGGTATGTAACTAGCAAGATAAGAGGAATGGATGGCACTAGAAGAGTGAATGCAAGAAGTGGGTGGGACACTAGTGGCATAGAATGAAGAAATGGCACTAGTAGAAGAATGGAGGAAATAGATGGCATACTAGTAGATTGAGAAATAGTCATGGTAGTAGAGTAAGCAGCATGATGATTAGATATCATACTACAAGGGATATCATGAGAAACATTAGAAATGGGAGTGAGAATGGATGAACAACCTTGGATGGGAGGGTGGAATATGCATCATGCAAATAACTTGAAGAGACAACCTTAACACAAATTCCTTGCATAATATCTAAGCCAAAGGGTTTATCAATCAATAACTTGTGAATGCGATTAACCAATTGTGTAGGAGAAGAAACACTAGCTAAATTGGCAGTCTTCTAAAAAATTAATAGTATAGAAAAAGAAAAATCTACCCTATCTATTTGGTTGAAATGTGCATTATGACCAAAATCATTCACCTTAATATTATTTTAATCCATCGTGCTAATAAATGTATCATGATTATTTTAGATTTTACTTATCGTGAGATTGAAACAAGAACTTCTTCTTAAAGGAAAAGGAGGATGGCTATAGTAATTTGGCATAAACTCAATATAAAAACCCTAAAATAAATAAAAAGGATGAAATAAGAAAAAGGGTATTGATATAAATCTTAGAAAATCAAAAGGTTTAGATATGAAAAATAAGTCAAAATAAAAATAAAAACACTAAATCCAAGACCTAATTGGGTGTAGGATAAAATAGATTCACCCAAATGAAGAGGAAAGATAATGAACCTTTAGACCTTCTTAAATAAAATCTAGGGTAAATAAATGATTAATCAACAAAATCAATTAACCATAGAATTTGATGAACTATGACTAATAGTTCTACAACAATAAATACTCAAATTGAGATAAATAAATAAAATGATACTTACCTCTAAACTTGATGAAGACTCCCTATGACAAATGTCACTAGTAGATTCACTAATTTTCTTAAGCTTTGGAAATGGTCATACAAACACCCTTTATATTGACAAATAGTATGTTTTTTGCATCTTTATACCCACATATATGAATCCTACCCATTGATCTAAACACTTCATGTAAAAATGATCTATGTAGAAAATAATGTTGGGAATCTACGTGCCTCTATGTGTAGATCTTATAATCTAAAAGTGTTGTTGAGAAACAACATTTAGGAGCTTTCTAGGCTAGGATTGCTCTCCTTTAGTCAAACCCTTGTTATCAATTCAACATTTTGGTGAATATGATCAAATAAAGAAAGTAAACTTTTAAATATGCCCGATATTTTTTGATAAGATAAGCAGCATTTATAGGGTGTTTTACCCTTCACACTAAAAGCCCACAGGGCCAAAAAGAAGCTAGTTCAAACCAGAACATGAACTAGGATAAAAACAAATAAGATCCACTAGGGCCTGACAAAATAGGCCAAATAGGCCACACACAGAAATAGTTGACCAACAGTTGTAGAACAACAAACAAGGACTAGACAACCCTAGAACCTAAGGGGACTAATCTGACTCCCAAAGCCCTAGGTTGCGAAGAAGCGATGGATTTGGGGAGTCCCTTCTTCCTTAGTACAACAGACTAGGAAGACTCAAAATTGAAATCCACCGAGTGAGGCGAGAGGAGCGGATCCTCAACAACCACCTCGAGCAAGGAGCCACCACACAGTGAGGGAGTCGCCTGTGTAGAAGAGGAGATAGGAGCTATCAAAGGATCAACAGAGTTGATCAACGAGGGATGGGTAGGTTCTGTTAGGACAACGATAGTAGATCGAGGCAACAAAGGTTCCATGGAAGGGATAGCCGGAAGAGGAGCCTAGAAGGGCTCAGACACCAAGGGAGGAACGAGAGGGTCACCCTCCTTGGAGGAATCATCCAAAGAGAGAGAACCAACCATGAGGTGGTCCGAGAGAGCATTTGTTATCTTGATGATTTGAAATGAATTTGTGTTTTTTAAATTCAACAAACAAGTACGCAAGTTGATCAATTTTTCACTCAAATCATCATATAATAGATAATTGGAGAGATTTGTCTTGGGCTCAAATTTTAAATTTGAATTTCAAGTTCTAGGGTCGTTTTCTGTAACGCCCCGCCACGCAACCCTAGAGGAAGTTGCAATTCACTACTTAAATGCACCAATTTTTTTATTTTTATTTTTTTTGATTAAGTACAAATAACATGTAAGATAAATACACATTGCCAACATCCTCTAAGGCCACGAGACAAAGATTACTTTAAAACCCAACAACAAAAAACATTAATATAAACTGAAACATTAATCACTTAAGGAAATGAGACAACATACATTCCATACAAGATAACTTACAACGAAGGATAGAAATACCAAAAGATTTCAATTAACAATATTTAAACAATAAGATTACAACACTCATTCCTCGAATGAGGTAATTCCAACAATAAGATTACATAATACAAATTCCACCTCGATAACAACTGAGGGGTAATAAAATACAATAAGAACTGAGAGAACAAGGCATGAGAAGAAACTGATTCCCACGAGCTCTCCCACTGGAAATCACGACCACACGAACAAGAAGAAGAGCCAACGGAAAAGAATGCATGCCACCCGACCACGTGGAACCCAAAGGCCCCACTCCCTCCATGCTAGGAGATAGTAACAAGGATTTCCTAGACAAGACCATCTACCACTAGACACAGGCTAACACAAAAACTGAACTGCAAACAAGAACATATTCCACATCACTTAACATCATGGTTACAATGCTTCAAGAGTACAAAATCGAGTACAATCACTGTACAAAATAAACCAACGGTACAACACCATACTGACTGTTGTCATAGGAGGAGTGTCATCGCAAAGGCTGCATTGGTTATCCAATGGTGTTCTTCCTAGGTCCCGGCCCCCCTCTAGGGATATCCTGGTAACCTCTCACGAACCCGGCACCATATGCACACCAGAGCGGAATCGGTTATCTTTCGAGAAGACAAGATAACGATCTTGCCATTCCAGGCCTTCCCGACTCATCTCAAGTCTCGTACAAGCCCTTGAGCCAATGAGCGAGGCTAAATTATCTTATTAATGTTCAAAGCTACTCTCTCCCTAGTAAGTTATTTAATTTTCACTTAATTAACTGACTCTCACACGAGTTATCCTGGAACCACTTTGGGCCCGGCGCTCGTTTGAAAGCCACTCCCCTATCGACAACACATAACTCAACCACATGCCAAGGGTAGACAATGCACTAACACTTATCACAAATAATCAATACACCTCAACAGGTAACACATCACTACGGATGTCCAAAACTGAAACCAAAGCGTGCACTACCCAAGGCTAACACAAGGTTGACTAACATAATGACAACCCACATAAAGAACTGATAACAAGACTCAACCTTAAACCATAAGGTCACACAACCCATTCATAGTAACCAGGTTTCTTTTGAAGCATATCTCATGCACTACCCAAGAGAGACAATAACAAAACACAAGAGACATAACATCACTTCAAGATAACACAACTGGAAGGCTTACATAAACAAATAACTCCAAAAGAATAAACAACTCGATCAAGGGTTCCCTAACCTCTGGAAACCAAACTTAGTACAACCAAAGTACACTCACAAATATACAATCATACGATATTGCCCATACACCGAGAATGAATGAAAACACCACTAGAAAACATTCTAAGCAGCTAAATAAGCTAATATTAGGATTTCTTAAATCCAAGTCACATGAGGACACATTGCATGTAATCAATTTAAATGATTACCATTCTTTGCAAATTCTCAAAAGTAAATCAAATCACATTTTTACACTAAAATAACAAATCAGAAATTTGAACAAGCGAATAGATCTGAAATGATCTCATTCAAAGAATTCATATGCATTTTCTATCATTCCCTATTATAATATGAAATATTATTCTCAAAAATCCACTTTTAAACAAAGTCCAATTTTCACAATTATCCAGGTTCCACCATTGATGAAGTATGAAAAAGCTTAAAATTTAAAATTCAAAAATAAAATAATGTAAGAATACCCTTTTGATTCAAAAGTGCCCAACAACACACTTTTAACATAAAAACACCAATTAATTTTAAACCAATTTTCACAAATATCCAGGTTCCACCATTGATGAAGTATGAAAAAGCTTAAAATTTAAAATTCAAAAATAAAATAATGTAAGAATACCCTTTTGATTCAAAAGTGTCCAACAACACACTTTTAACATAAAAACACCAATCAATTTTAAACAAATTTTCACAAATATTCAGGTTCCACCATTGATGAAGTATGAAAAAACTTAAAATTTAAAATTCAAAAATAAAATAATGTAAGAATGTCCTTTTGATTCAAAAGTGCCCAACAACACACTTTTAACATAAAAACACCAATTTGAGCCTCTAATTAAAAATTGGGCATGGTAACCTTGTATTTGGAAAAATTCTCAAAAATTTCTCAAAATAAATTCTACACTATCAGCTTGATTCAAATAAAATACATGAAAGGATTCCAACATACTACCAATACAATTAGAATCATTCAAACCATTTAAGATCAAGTAAATATGAAGAAATGATAAAATACCTCCATTCCCAAGCAAGAAATTCAAATGAGAGGATGTTTGCACATAAGCAACAAGAGCACGTAAGATCGCAGCCATCACTTCCTTTCCCCATTCCTATCCAAATGCAGTTGATCCCATGCAATTTCATGCCCAATTGCTCCCACAATGAACAAATCAATTTTCCTTCAAAAAGAGGGTTTTCTTTTCCCTCACATTTTCTCTCCAAAAATTATGTATTCCAAATATAGTCAACTCCCCTAAAAATATCTTTTCCACCCAAAGTTATTGCATTTTGAAGATATTTTGAATTTTAAATAACTCAAAACAAAATTCCAATTTCTAAATAGAATTCAACATATTTTAAAACCTTCCTTTCACACAAACTAATTTAAATCTTTTAACACTTTTAATTCAAGGAATAACTTAATCAATTCCACACAATTAATTTAATTAATCAATAAAATAAATCTAATCCAAGATTAGATTATTTTATTAATTAAATTAAATTAATTAATAAAGTAAATAACATTCCTAGCATTACAACCAAATAAATTTAATCAACAGTTAAGCAACCTAAGCCATTTAACTTGAATTTAATTAAAGACCAAGGTGATCAGGGCAACATGAAACAACCAAACCCAACTACAACCCGACGACACATGGTGACTAGGGTAACGACTTGACACAAAAAACCTAGCTACTATCTCCCAATTAATTTTCGTTGGTCAATGGACACGCTCAAACCTGGAAACCAGGTGGAGTCAATTTCATGTACCTGCCAACCTGCAACAAAGAGCATGTCGAACGTGCATATATACATAATATGATCAATCAAACCGTGAAGAGGAAATCTAAGAATCGTAGGGCACTCGCAAGCGAGTGATACAATCCTGTCCCCTTCACCAATACAATATCACTAACTGACGCATCTAACATCAATAACATGATCAACAGCATAAAACATCGTTAAATCAAATATCTTCTAAGTTACTCCAAATCATGTCATAAGATAACATCAGAATAAGAGAACATCACATCAACATATAACTTCCACATCATTTAATCAATCACGATCACAAGTAATCAAGTTCCAAAGTCAAAGCATGTTCAGACACAAACATCACAACATGATATAACATGCGCATCACCAAACAGTTCATGATCAAACAATCACTAAGTTCACAGTCACAACAAGCATAATCAAACATTACCAAGAAAGCAGTGCCGATCCAAAGAGCCAAAACGGAGGGGTGTTACATTTTCACACCCATAAAATTGAACTATGCTCATTCCAATTCTATAAATTTGACCCAAGATAATGGAATGTTGAGGATTGTGACTAGTCCTTAGGGATAAGCCAACTTTTTTATGCTAAAATACACCACTTATACACTAGTCATTACACTAAATACAATTGAGTCAAAAATGGGACAAATGAAGGAAAAAAGTGCAAGGAATACAATTTTCACATTACAAAAATAAAATAGAACTACACAATGGATAATTTAATTAAATAAAAATATAAGCATATGACCATAAAAGATTTCAATTGTTGCTAGAAGATTGTTATCATATTATCAACTATTAGAGAGAAAAATTTAAAGTTCAAAAACTTCATCTAACTAAATGGAGTGGTATGGTAAAATACTTTATCAAGTGGTTTAGGTCCCTTGGTTCAACAAGTGTAACTCTACATTCTAATTATTGATATATAATAGTTAAGTATTTTTTTCATAATTACATAAATAAAAATCTTTTTTTCATATTTCTAAAGCTAAACCAAGCTACAAACAATTTAACCACCTAAAAATGTACAAAATTGGGGATATCATTTAAAACACTTATAGCAATAGTTTATAGAGTGACATATCATTTTATATTTAATTACATCACACAAAAAATTATTTGTATCTTAGATCTTTCGTATTAGTCGCTATCTTAAAGTCAAATTCTATAAGTTCTTCCTAATCCATAATAAATAAAAATTCCTTTAGAGAAACACTTGCATTATGATTAATAAAATGTTGCAAAAATTGTCTTTGAATTCCCTCTTATCATTTTTTGATCACACATCAAGTCTTCAAGTTCCTCATCAATAGATGATCCTATCAATTTGGAGTAGCAAGGGTCATTTTGCATTGTACAAGCAATTTACTTACTAACATCTAGTTGTTTATCATCATCAAACCTAGGCCACCACTTTATATGTTTTCATCTTCTTTCACAATGTTCATTAGCCCTTGGTTAATTAATTTGTAGAATCTTCTTCCATAAGATTTAGTGATCCTTGATTAATTATATTGTATAATTCTTCTTTATAAATGTTTATAAGCATTGTATCCTATGAGATAATAATTAAAATGATATCATAACACAAATTGATAATTAACCTTATTTATTTTGACACAAGCCTTTTAATTAGAGAAACACAGGACATCTTTCCCAAGGAAAACCTCCTATTTTTCTAACAAAAAGATAGTAAAAAAAAAATGAAAGGATTCTTGAATATTGTAGAAATAACAAGTTTTCAACATAGACTTAACTTTATTAAAATAATAAGAAAAAATAAACTTTCTTAAGTTCAATCTAAGGAGACCTAAAAAATAATAATCTTTTCATTTCAAATCAAACAAATTAGCCCTCACTATTTATTATAAATGTATTTTATTAATTTTTATTTGTTTAGATTTTAGATCTTATTATCTTTTTGAAATAGCTATTTGGTTCACATTTTAGCTATGATGTCTAGGAGATGATTTCACTTATTTTAATTTTTAATAATTATTTAAGACAAATTTATAATATTATATTAATTGGATGTTCTAAGAGTTTTTTGTGAGAAATCTTTATTTTTTAATGTTTTTTTAAAATCTTTTTTAATTTTAATTTTAATTTGTATTGATTGAAATCTAATTAAGAGAAAGTTATGGAAAGATTTGTAATTATACATGAGTATTTAAAAACTATTAAATTAATAAAAAGATCAAACTTAATAAATTATATTTAATTGATGCATAAGGTTATATAAATTAAAGAGTCAAATTGGATAGATTAGATGAATTTTACGTTTAATTATTTATTTATTGCAAATCTCAACTATTAATTTCAAATTTTAAGCATAATATGTGATTGCAAAAAAAATATTTTTATTTTAATAAATTCAAAATTCACATAAATAATATAAGTGTTCGATCTTAACCAAAATAAACTACACCCATCATTACAATTTTGAATTTAAAATTAAAATTAATTAATAAAAATTTCAAATAAACATATAACTTGTAATTTATATGAGAAGTAAACAACACCAAAGATATAAACAAACACTATTACACCATTAATGTCTATCTCTATCAAATAAAATTGTCACTATAATTTGAATAAATTTCTTAGAGATTATATACTAAATACAATACAATGTTAATTTTAATTTACTTGTCCAAAGATGATTCTCATTTAACATTGTAGATAAAATGATTCGCACCATTGAATCTCTTAAAATATGCATATCAAGACCAATTATTTTAGACAGTCTTTGGATTACTGCAGGGATTTTATGTTGGGTTGGAATTTGTAAACTAACCAAAGCAACTACAATAGTAAAAAAAAATAGAGAATCTTATTTAAAATGTCATTGGGTTGAAAAAACCATGAAAAAAAAATTAACCAACGGCAATTTATTTCATTATTTTCCATCCACGGTTTGTGTTGTAGTTGTTGTTTTGTTAATATCAACACATAAAGAATAGCTAACATTGCTAAATATTTTTCTCCCCATCAAAAACATTGCTAAATATATTTTTAATATCAAATATTGTAATTACATTTGCATAACATATTAATTAATGTAAATGTTAAAGAGTGCAAATAAATTTTGTAGTGTGATTAGAAAAAATTAACATGCTCAAATAATGAGGAAGCAAGTGTATGGAATACACTTCCTAAAGTAAATTTTGAGGGGATGTATGCATAAAATAATTAATCTTATAATTATGTAAAATAATATACAAGAAAATATATTGTAACACACAAGTTTACATGAGGAAAACTCTTTTGAGGGAAACAAATCACTACCCAAAATTCAAATCAATTGTATCATCAACAACAAAAATTACAATACAATATTTGGATACATACCCTTATAAGAGTATCACCAACATGTAGACTAAAGCAATTTTGGTAGCTTAATACTACCTACAAATCAACCATACATACTTCATTCCCAAGCACCAATAAATTGGCAAATATAAAATCACAAACCAAGAGTGGTTTTCTAAAACTATGAGTGAGAACAATTACCCAAAATCAATGCCATATTTGGCCCAAATTCCAACATCCATATTAGTCATGGTCTTCCAAGCTATGTTTAAAATATGCTATTGCAACTATCATAATTTTTAATAGAATGTAACTCCTCACTTTGGGCATCCCATTTTAATATATTCAAACTCATTCAAATATGCATTTTGACTTTCCTTAATGTTAGGGAAGATTCCAATGTAACTCCCCTATAATCATGCTCTTACACAGCATAAGAATCTATCACGAGTAACTCTAATCTTACAATGTCATACTAACATTAGATGCTCTCACAAGCTCTTACACACTTTCTAAAGTATTTGACACATAACAAACAATGCCAATACAAGTGGGATGCCCCTTTCTCATACAAAGCCAAAAACAATTAATAAATATGAACATTAAAATGCAAAGTTGAGACACATTTTCCAACAAATACTTGAAATGGTTTGCTAAAAATATCTATGTGGGGATAACATTGAGTGTTGAAGGTAAAGTTTCATAAATTGCATCCACTATTTATTTGATTAAGCAAGGTCAAATGCTTAGAAATAACAATGAAAGATTTTAATTATATGATTGAAGACATTTGATAGCTAAAATGTTATCGTTCTCTAATTGCATAGCATCTATTGTTTTTTATTGAAAGAAAAACAAGTTTTCAAGGGGCCTTAAAACCCTTTACACAACCAAACCACAACAAAGCTATAAAAACACATTTTTTAAAGGGACCTTTAAACCCTTTACAACAAAAGACATCCAACACAATTGGAAAATAACAAAAACATAGCAAAAAAAACATGCTATCATGAAACAATCATCAAGCTATCACAAACTAGAAGCGACTAACAACACATATACAAATGCAACCAAACTACCAACAAAACAAATAAGAATGGCCAACTACACCACTCTTGGACCCATCCTAATACTTTGAACACCCAATACTTAGGTGTGGAAAGCATAGCATCCATTGTTATTGTTGTTTGGTTTAGATAAATAGAAAAGAGCTAAAAAAATGTCACTAAATATTTTGTTGATCATCCAAAATATTTCTAACATATCAATTTATAACAAGTGTTAAAAGATTTGTAAAGTTTCAAATACATTTGATCAAATACTTGTTTTTTCCTTGCCCAATAAAAACACATTCAACCTTTAGCAACCTCTCTTAAGCAATAACAAAATCACCAAAATCTCCAAAAGTGTCATCAATGAATGCATTTCCAACGCAAAATTGTGTGTGGACAAAAATATGAATTGAATTCAACTAATAATGCACCCATTTTACACTAATGGCTTCAATACATAATATGTTCTATATTATTATAGTGCACTTAAAAGGGGCCACTTATGGGACTCTTGACAAATTTTTTTATTTACTTATTTACTTATTTCATACTAAGGTGGATGAAGAGGTTCGTATCAAACCACCTTTGTTAGGTAGTAAAGATTTAAGATTGGAACTTATCTATCATGTAGTGATATGTTTAATTTATCAAAAGATGGAATACTCCAATTCTGAATCTAGTCCTGTTAAAATCTAATGGGAGGTCATCAATAAGAGGAATACAAGAAGTTTTGCACGGGGATTAATCGATGTGATATCCCTTAATGACTTTATAGCTCCTTGGGAGATATATGGTAAATGATGATTCAAGGTTCATTCCAGATTTTCGTTTTATAAATAAGTTTGAAAATGAAGTATATTCATGTTTGGGAATGAATAATTGAAATAGAATTCCCAATAATAACATTGCGAAGTATTGGAGATTCATTGCATTCGGTGCCTCTCAAGAGCTAAACTTATAAAGCAACTTGTAAAGACCAAACCGATAAAGACTAGACATTACAAGAAAATTTAAATGAGATAGTCATGTTATTTTCTCGGTGAAGTTAGAACTGATTCTCTTTCCTACACACATCAATGTTGCATCAGCCAGTTTCTATCTACTTATGTCTCTCCTATAGAGGTGAGACAAGGTCAAGAAGACAAAAAGGAACCTGAGATTGGTATCAATAATCCTAACAATGCTTATAGTTATTTACACACCTAATAACACTTAACGAATTGAAGTTTTTTTTTTTAAAAACTAAAAGTGGCTAAGCCACTGAAATATTTTATTATTTTATAAAAGAGTTCTTACAAAATCTTGGTTCAGGGGAGCATATTGGTAAGAAAGAACCAGGAAGAAAACCTCCGGTTATAGCTCCATGCAGAAGAAATAAAGTCACAGATGTGATTACAGAATCAACCCAAGGACCAGACCAATCAGAGGGCCCAAGTACAAAATTTCCCCAACCAAAAAAAGACTACCCAACAGAAAATGGAAGAAGGACAACAGAAATCTTCAAACCACCCCACCCACTTGGAAACTGAAACTGACTTTGTAATAAGATAACGGTCATAAATGATCCAAAGAAAAGCTCTTCTTTAACTTCATGACACAAGATCAAGATACAAAACGAAGGAATTTATCTAATTGATGTTTGATTGGAGGTAGACTTCCATGGTGACATTGACCACTACAGTAGCATGAATCAGATATACATTTGCAGATGTGACATGGAGACAAAAAAGCTGGATACTTCAAGAAGAAATTTTAGGAAAATTAAATTGGTTGATGATGACAGCGAAACAAAGTGCTATTCAAGCTCACATGCATGAAATAAATGATAATCAAGTTTCAAACCTGTTAGCTACCAAAAAACCATTAAATCCAAATGGTATATACCAGGCAGTACAGGCATGCCAAACACAAACAAGTTAAGTAGAATACTTTACAATTTACATGGCATTGCTACAAGAACTCCTAAAAATAGTTCAGAAATGCAAAAATGAAGGGGGGGTTATAAGAGTTAGGATGAGAAAGAAAGATACCAATAAAACAGGTGGTTTACAGCAAAAATTATTTTTTAAGAGGATGATTGCAATAAGCTGCATAAAGAAGAGGTTTAAAACAGGGAAACGGGATCCATAACCAAGCCAAACAATGATACAGCTTCAAAGATCATAACAATGGATCAGTGGAAAGGATATCAGAGATTCCTTGAGTCCTGTTGTCAACATGGATGATATCCAGAGTATTAATTTATTGAGAAGCAACGTGTTAAAAATACCTTACTAGTCTTGGCAATTGCTTGAACAAACTCTTCAAACTATGAAACTGGTTACAATCGATGATATTCAATAATCAAGAAGGATCTCTTTGAAAGATAGATGTGTTCCCAAATTAAACTTACTGAGCCGATTTCATGTTCATTTTAAAATCCTAAAAGATAATAGCTCTGAAAAGTATGGTAAAGTAATTCTAGAACAATACTAATGAATAAAATCCAAGCGACTGATATATTTCAGCCACAGAAGAATAGTAATAAACAAAATTCCATGTAGAAACCATACAGGCATGCTTACACAACTAAATGGATATTAGTACAAGATCTGAGGAACTCTTACAAGTTCCAGCTTCTGTTTCTTTGAATTTATAAATGGATAATAGTAATAAATTAAATGGAATCTCTATCTAAATTACAACTTCAAGCATACAAGCAACTAACCTGAATGCTGAGGCATAATAATTCCACAAGTTGTGCCAGAGTAATCCGTGAATAATATTTTGACACAACTAAAATGTTCTGCAGAAATAGAAAGCAAGATGAAATGAGAATAATTAACGGTCAGAGTAGAGAAAGTTTGCAGCATCTGTATCATATAGCAGGGCAATAATATACTTACATGTTCAATGACACACTCTCTAAGGTGATCAGCAGCTTTATCACCTAGAAACCCTGTTGGAGATAATGTTTATTTATTTAGAAGTTTTAGTGTGTATTTAGAAGTCTTAGTGTTGTAGGTAATGTTTATCTAAATCTTGTGGAATATTGTAGAATATGGAAACATTCATATTGTTCTAGAGTTTTCTTTTTTCGAGTCTTTTTTTAGTCTTTCTAAGATATTCTAGAGATTTACATGAATCTATAAATATAGCAGCAACGCTGTCATTGTAATTATCCAAAAATCATCAAGCTTTTGTAATCTGTTATTTAATAATATATTCAAGTGTTTCTTATTTGCTGCAGTCTTATTTATTTTATCTTAAATATTTTATTTGTTCAATATGTTATTAAAGCCCTTTTAAATCTTGGGTTGTAATTTGTGGGTGCTGTAGTGTTGATTGAACTATGTAGGTTGTCATTGGAGTTTGAAAAACAAGATATTTTGTGGCAAACGAAGTAAGGAATATTGCAGTAAAGAGAAGAATCAAATCCAAAAAAATGGTGAGAGATTTCTGATTTTTATTCTCATCTCAAAAAGAGGGAATTTCGTATAATGGATTCCTTTGGTATTCCTTTACCTGCAATTAAATTAGATGGAAAAAAATATTATGATTGGATGTCTCGTATGGAGATATTTCTAACGCTTCATAACTACTATGAAATTGTTAATGCTAGTGAACAAAGACCAGCAAGTACTGGAAAAGAGCAAGAAGTTTGGGATAAAAGAGATAAAAGGGCAGCAACATTGATCAAGCTTACACTTTCAGATGAAGTTTTTATAGAAGTTTGCAATGAGAGAAGTGGAGTCAAAGTATGGGATATTTTGAAAAAAAATATGAAAATTCAGGTGATGTATGGATTCTAACTCTTACCACAAAATTATACAACATGAAATTATCAAGTTCACAAGAGCTAGTCCCTCATCTAAGCAAATTAAAGGAAAAGAAAAATGAACTTGCTTATCTTGGAAAGGATATAGATGATAAATATTTTGTGCAAATAATCTTGCAAAGTTTTCCAAGATCTTATCAATCATTTATAAGAGGGCTAGATACTACTGATAAATTAAAAAATATAAAATATGAAGAGTTATGTGCTAAGTTAGTGCAAGAAGAAAAATGTCAAATCAAAGAAAGGGAGTCATTTAATGATGAAGCTTTCATAATGAAATGGAAACAAAATTACAAAAATACACAAGAAAATCATTCAAGAGAGAAAAATAGGAAGTATGAAAATAGATATACTCTGGATCAAAGAATTATAATAAAAGCAAATGGAAATGTAATTACTATGGTAAGTTGGGTTACAAAGCTTAAAACAAATAATTCTTATAAGGATGAGTGGGTTATTGATTCTGGTGCCACACAACACATGTGTTACAATAAGGAACAATTTTGAATCTCTAAGAAATGATAGCACTTCAGAGAAAATATATTTAGGGAATAACAATGCTTTGGAAGTTAAAGGAACTGGAAATGTTCGAGTTGATAATGGTGTGTTCAAAAATGTGAAGTTAGTTCCAGAGTTGAAGACAAATCTTCTTTTTGTATCTCAAATTGCCAATCAAGGCTATAAAATAGAATTCTACAATGACAAATGTTTTTGATTAGATAAGAAGGGTTTTGAAAGGGCCCTGAAACCTTTTACACTTCGAAAGATAGATCGTTTAGCTCAGCAAAACAACAAAAAACCAGCAGAGAACAATAAGACAGCACAAAACAGCAACCAAATGGAACCACTACTCCATCAAAATGGAGCAAAGCACTACACACCCTGCTCAAGGTGGTTTAAAAAATTGTTGCAAAGATTTTTACTAAATCATTGTACAAGGGTTCATCTCCACAAATATTTTCATCTTTTTTATTGCAAGGAGAAGAAATAGGGCCATTCATAGGACCAACCAAACTAGGCGTATCAACAGAGTGGTCATTAGAATCTTCAACCTAAGGATTCTGAAAGAGAGTGGTCTGATCTTTTGTAACAACAAACATCTTCTCTTTTTCCTTCCAAACAAAGTGTTGTTTCTTTTTCCTTAGGCAGGTAAAGGAGGCATGACCTACTTTACCACAACAATGGAAAATAATGGGAGAATTTTCATATTCAATCTGCTACACCCACTTACCAAATCTTGAATATAAGGTTATTTGAGTAGGGAGAATAAGGTTATTCTCCACTAACACACAAAACCTAGCAAAAAATAATCGCTTCATTGATTTCGTGATCTTATTCGTAGAATAAAAATTCCCAAAAGAATTAGCAATACCCATAAAAATATTTTCATGCCAGAACTCCAAAGGCAGCCCTGGCAAACAAACCCAAATAGGAAACTTAAGAGTGTCTGTCATAGGGTTGAAACCAAGTGACCACCTTTGAAGGGAGAGGTCGTTCTGACCAAAAAACCAAGGGCCTTAGAGCAACTTTCTTCGCAAGGAAAGGAAAAGAGGAAGAAACCATTTATCATGGCAGTTACCTTGACCTAATCGCAGAACTTCTAGATCCGACAAACCCATCTTCTAACAACATCAATGTTGGGACAAAGGCCACATAATCTCCCAACCAAGGAGCTTTTAAACCAATCCAAAGTCTCAGAAAAGATAGAGTTAGGAACATCGAACTCAGCTTGTCCATCCTCCTTATCAGCAATGGGGCTACCAACAGAAACCTCATAGTGGTCAAACTCGCCACCATCCTCCAGAGCATGAAGCTCCTTCAAAGCAGCCACAAGGGAGGAAGGAAGAACAGTATGAGTAGTATTCAAACCCTCAACCCTACAGTCCAACCCATCAATGGGAAGTTCAACAACTATAGGGGCCAGAGGAGAAATAACAAGGACTTCAAAAGAGGAAGGAGCACCCTCCTCATCAACAATAGGGAGAAGGAATCCCTTTTTCAGACTAGAAAATGGAGTGTTGCCACTAGTTTTCTCAACAAAACTTCTAGCCAAGTTCCCCTAAGTCTTCAGACGAGCCTCCAGAAAGAGATCAAGAAGAAGCTCATCCTCCTCAATCGACCCCTTACAGAGCCCATCCTCGAGACAACTGGAAGTAGCAAAGGAAGAACCATCAATAGTATCTTCAAAATTAGAGTACAAGAAATCATCCTTATCCCACTCTTGAGCCCATAGGTCCTCAACTGGGGAGTCAGGGGAGACTTTCACACTTTCAAAAGGAGCACCAATAGTAGAGCCACTCCCCGAAGGACCAAATCCACCATGGGAACCCTCCAGTCCAGACCCCCTTGAAGTAGAAAGAATAGGAGCAAAAAACACAAGACCAACAAAAGCAGCAGGCCCATCATCATCTGTCCCACCTCCCTCATCCTCGCCATCTACAGAATTGAAGCTACCTATAGAAGAGTTTGAAACTCTCCTTCCATCATTTCGCTTCCCTCCTTGCTTTCGTTGCTTTTGCTTCCCATTCATCTTTTTTCTTTATGCAATGATGATTCCAATTATAATGACAAATGTTTAATCAAGGATATGAGTAATAATTACAAAGTGACTGCAATTGGTAAAATGGGGAATGGATTATATAAATTCCAAGAATTTACTTCTAAATGTGGAAATGAGAATGTGTGCTATTGCAAAATATGATGATATGAGCAGGTTATGGCATGAGTGTATGGGACATGTTAATTATCAAAGCCTCAAGCTTATGGAGAAACTATATATGGTGCATGGGATTCCAAAAATCTCAACAAGTCACAAGGTGTGTGAAGTATGTGCTATGGGAAAGCAACATGTGGAAAGTTTCCCACAAGGTAAATCATGGTGAGCAAAAACTCCTTTACATTTGGTTCATAGTGATGTAATGGGTCCATTTAGAACACCATCACTTGCAGGATCAAGGTATGCCCTCACCTTTATTGATGATTATACTAGAAGAATTTGGGTAAATTTTCTAAAAAGGAAGGATGAAGTGTTTGATAAGTTTAAAAAGTTTAAGGCATTGAGTGAAAATCAAAGTGGAAGAACTTTATAGATAATAAGAATAGATAGAGGTATGGAATATATGAACAAAGCTTTCTTAGATTTTTATAAACAACAAGGTATAAAGAAGGAATCAATTGTCTCATATTCACCCTAACAAAACAGAGTTGCAAAAAGAAAAAAATAGAACTATAATAGAAATGGCTAGATGCATTCTTCATTCTAGAAATATAGAAGCTAAATTTTGGGTTGAAGCAATTTGTACTGTAGTTTATATTTTGAATAGAACACCTGCTAAGGAAGTTTTGAATATAACACTAGAAGAGGCATGGAGTGGTAGAAAGCCTAAAATATCTAATTTTAGAGTCTTTGGATGCAATGCATATGCCCACATTCCTAGTGAAAAGAGGAATAAGCTTGAAAGGAAAAGTGAGAAGTGCATAATGGTTGGGTATAGTGAGGAATCAAAAGGATATAGGTTATATAATCCTAAGACAAATGAAATTCATATCAAAAGGAAAGTATGGTTTGATGAAGATATTGAAAGTGATCATTCTCCTACATTATCTTACTTTCCAATCTTGATTGAAGAAGATAAGTCTACTTATACTAATTATCAAAATCAAGGTGTGTAATCTTTTGTTGGAGGAGAAGGAACACAAGTTGAAGAATCAAGTGAAAGTGATGCAGATTGACACTCCAAGTACATACGAGGAAGGAAAAGGAAAAGAAGAATGGGAGGCAACAATGCAAGATGAGTACAATTCTTCGATGAAAAATGGAACTTGGGAATTGACAACTCTTCCAAAAGGTAAAAGTGTGGTTGGTTGCAAGTGGACCTACAAAACAAAGTTCACATCAGATGGAGCTATTAAAAAATATAAGGCAAGGTTAGTGGGTAAAGGCTTCTCACAAATGGAAGGTATTAACTATACTAAAACCTTTGCTCCAGTGGCTAAAATGAGTTCAATTCGTACAATAGTTGCTTTAGCTGCAAAATTTGGTTGGAGTTTTTTTCAAATGGATGTAAAAAGTGCATTTCTACATGGTGGTCTTAAGGAAGAAATTTAAATGTAACAACCACCAAGATTTGTTAGAAGTGGTGAAGAACATCTAGTGTGTAGATTAAAAAAATCATTATATGGTCTTAAGTAAGCTCCAAGGGCATGGTACTCCAAAATAAATGAGTACTTTATAGATGCATGATTTAAAAGAAGTAAAATTGATCAAGATGTGTATGTAAGACATAGTGATGATAAAGTTGTTATTATTGTATTATATGTGGATGACTTGATTATTACAGGAGATCTCACACACGCAAAATTGAAATAACCAAGGATCAACTAAAACAAGCTTTTGAAATAATTGATCTAGGGTTGATGCACTACTTTTTGGGTATGCAAGTATGGCAAGAAGAAGGAAGGATCATGCTTTCTCAAACCAAATATTCTCTTGATATGTTGAAAAATTTTAATATGAGTGATTGTAAACCATCTAATACACCATGTGAAGTAGGATTAAAATTGAGTGCTAACTCTACTCAAAAGAAGGTAGATGGAAAATTGTATAGAAAATTAGTTGGAAGTCTTTTGTATCTCACCATAACTAGACCAGTTATTGCATATGCAATTGGTATTGTATCCAGGTACATGTCAAATCCACACATTGAGCATTGGAAAGTAGCCAAGAGAATATTAAAATATATTAAAGGCACAAGATCAACTTGGAATTGAATACAAATATGGAGGAGAGCCTACTTTAGTTGGATATATAGATTATGATTATGCAGGTGACATTGATGATAGAAAATCAACTTCAGGATATAAGTTTCATCTTGGGTCAGGACCCATTTCATGGAGCAACAAGAAGCAAGCAACAGTATCACTATCATCTATAGAAGCTAAATATGTTGGTTCATCAAAGGCATCTCAAGAAGCATGTGGCTTAGAAGACTACTAGAAGAAACACAACAGCCACAAGTTTGTCCAACTACTATATTATGTGATAATCAAAGTACTATCAAGCTAGCAAAAATTCCAGTATATCGTGCTAGATCAAAGCATATAGAAGTGCATCATCATTTTGTTCGTGATTTGATAGAAATTCAAATAGTGGAGTTAAAATTTTATGGAATAGAAAATCAAGTTGTTGATATATTACAAAAGCACTGTTTGAAGTGAAGTTTGTCAAATTTAGAAACATGTTAAATCTCAGGGAAGTTGCTATGTAATAATTTCTTTTTGTAATTATCCTCTCCAAATAAACATTATGGGGGGTGTTCGAGATAATGTTTATTTATTTAGAAGTTTTAGTGTGTATTTAGAAGTCTTAGTGTTGTAGGTAATGTTTATCCAAATCTTGTGGAATACTCTAGAATATGGAAACATCCATATTGTTCTAGATTTTTCTTTTTTTGAGTCTTCTCTTAGTCTTTCTAAGATATTCTAGAGGTTTCCATGAATCTATAAATATAGCGGCAAAGTTGCCATTGTAATTATCCAAAAATAATCAAGCTTTTGTAATCTGTTATTTAATAATATATTCAAGTGTTTCTTATTTGCTGCGGTCTTATTTATTTTATCTTAAATATTTTATTTGTTCAATAAACCCTCCTAGCATATTAGTTCCCTGCTCAAATTCCATTTGGTATACTTCCCAAAAGGGTACCCACTATATTGAACTTCCATTGTAACAATGTATGTTGCACCCAATTAATATTCATATACAAAACCAATTAAGATAAAAGTATAGAGTTTTTGGAAAGAAAGCTTAAAAACAAACGAGCAATTGGAAAGAAAGCTTAAAAAGAAAAAACAAAGGAACAATTGGAAAAAGACACGTCACAAACGATGCATTTAAATTCATGTTTTAAATACCATTGCTTAATATTTATTGCCAACGCCCTTTTCATACTTGCTAATTGAGGACAATTAACATCCTTAGTTGGGGGAGGGGTATTTAAAAGGCCTTAGTTATTTGCAATTTTATGCCTTTCAATTTTCTGCCATTATCAAAGAAATGAGAGTTCACAAGTAGAGAAGAAGTATCCAAAGAAGAATTGGGTGATAGCATAGAGCATAGCAAAGAAACAATACAATTGGGTGATTACACCAAGCAAAGTAGAAACAAAATTGGTGAAATTATAATGGGAGGTGATGTAGTAAGGAGAGAGAATGGAGCTCATAATTTGTTTTTAGAGGATAGGAAATGTGTGACTGTCTGTAACGCCCATCATGCAAACCCCAAAGGACAACTGCTAAGTACACAATTTTATTTATTTTTAAATACAAAGAACACATATGAAGAACCATTATACATAATTACATAACATGGTAAACATCTCCACATCTAAGTCCTTTGGGGCACGCGAGGTCACATCAAATAAAACCAACCCATAACAAAAAGATACATAAAGCCAAATAAATTAACTAACTTACATTAATTAGAGATATTATATTAACCAATTTGAAAGAGATAACCACCATACATTCATAAGCATAAGTATAAATACATCACATGATACAAACCATAATAAATATCATAAATCATGAATGATAACAAGAGTACATTTACATTACATCATCTTTTAATACATTACATGTTCATATACATGAGTTACATCAAAATCTCCCATACATGTGGGATAAGTACATCATACAAAGAATATCTGAAATACATGATGAATATCTGGTACAAGCTCCATCTGAAAGATGCGGTGCAGATGAACACTGATGGGGAACCCAACGGGGTGCGGAGCATGTTCCACCCGACCACGTGGGTTTTAGAAAAACCCAACCCCCATGCTCAGAGGTGACAAGGAAGTGACCACAACCACGGATGCCAGCAAGACTAGACTCTAATAATAGTAACAGAGTAACAGTAACTCGAATGGCAATAACATGAGTGAATATAAATCATAAATGAACAACAACCAAGAATCAGTCGCAATCACACAAGACCCTTAAACACATCATAAATAAATCAAAGGCAGCACTCATAATCCACTTCCAAAGGCAGGCAAGAAAGCAAAGCCTAAGGGTAACTAGTGGAGAGTGTCATCGCATAGTCCTACATGGGTTATCCTGGCCCTTCCTCCTACATGAGGCGTCGGCCCCCATCTATGGTTATCCTAGCCCTTCCTCCTACTTGAGGCGTCGGCCCCATAGGGTGACTCATGCGGAGTCGTTAACCTCTCATAAGGACGAGGTAACGACCTTGCCAACCACGACCTTCTCAATCTACCATTAATCTGCGAAAGCCCTAATGGATAGATGATGTATCCAAGATTATCTTATTATGTTATTACTACCCATCCCCCTAATTCTTTCATTAGGTTTTCACTTGTTAATCTAACTCTTATGTGGGTTATCCTAGCCCTTCCTCCTTTTGAGGTGCCAAACCCCATGAAAAGCCACTCTCCCTAGAGACCCAAAACATAAACAAACTCAAGGGTTGTACCAACATAAAATGAACATTAAATCTCAATAGAAAACATGCGAGGCATTACCCATCTCGCTAAAAACACAAAATCAAAGTCTCAACAATTCCCGTACAACCCTTTCAAAATAATGATACTCAATGACTTTCCACATCAAAGGTACATAAAGAGAGATACATTGATTAACAAATAAGCTCAAGCCTCTGGAAGCCTAAGGTTCACAATATCCCTAAGCAGGTTCCTAAAGCAAATTGGGTTCCCACATCGAAAAATCCAAAAAGATAATCAAGAAGCCAAAGCTAATTTATAAGATTCCAAAATACAAAACAACACCATAATTTTCACCCATTGCTATAACGAAATCAGACTCCCAAATTCAACAATTTATTCAATTTCATTCACAATAAAATCTTTAATCCCCAATTTTAATAAAATATTTTTGAAATAAAGACTTAATAATAATTATGGTATTTAAATATGTTTTGCCAATTTCCAAGAACAAATTTCTTCATAATCATTAAAGAGACTATAAATCTACATATTTATATTTTATTTATATATATATATAATATAATTACACACACATATATATACATATATAAATAAAACATATATATAAGTACATACACATTCTGATTATTTTATTTTATTCTGTTATTAAAACTGGGAGAAACAAAAAACTTCAATTGCAAACAGGATATTAATAAATATATATATATAAAAACCAAATGAAAATAAAAAGAATTTCATTTAAAAAAAGACAGCCACTATATGGCCACGGCTGTGCGCAATCCAAGGGACTACTACGGCAGTCTCTTTGACTGCGGGCGCAACCCAACACATATACGGCTGGGCAGGGGTACGGCCAAGGCCGAGCCCCACCTAGTAAGCAACGGGAATTTTGTCGCCATTAGTGTACTACGGTCCTCAGCCAGAATAAATTTGTAAATAAAATTAATATATATATATAATTTGTATATATATTTACACAGTTGTGTGTATTTATATATATGTGTGTGTGTGTGTGTATATCATCAAGAACATAGTACTGTGGAATTTGGAAATCATATTTGTTTATATATATATATATATATAATATATGCATATATGTATATCCACGAATCTGTGTATATATATTTTATATATATATATAAACACATAAATCCATTCATTTTAGAGAGACAATAATTTTCCCATAAAAAAATTATAAAAATCCAGAATATTTTCAGAGATTCAACAATAAATTTCTCCCAATTATTTGTTACCCAAAATATTTCCCAAAACCCCAGAAGATTTTTCCTTTTTACAGAATAATATGATTGCCATTTCAAATTTAACAAACAATGAAAGAAGAAATAAAGGAACCTGGATTCCTATGCTTGTTGAGGAATTGATGAAGCTTTCCTTTGATTCCAACCAGCTTTTTTGATGAGCTCCCCTTTCCTTCTTCAGAACTTCTCCACCAGTTTCCTTTGATCCAACTTTTAATTTATTTTTCTATTCAAAAGAGCCTTTTCCCCAAAACAATGAAAGGGAAACAATTTTTACAGAGAAACAAGAGAGGATGCAAATTTTTCCAGAACTCAATATTTTTTTTATGAAGCTTCTGTCAATTTTCCTGTGAATGAAAACCTCTCATTTTTTTGCTATTAAATAAAAAGATATCCTCTTCTATTTTCGAAAAAACTCAAAAATTAGAATGAAAAGAAGTAAATTTTATTTCTTCACCAGCTTTTCAACCCAAAAATCTCAACATTCATTAGTCCTTTTATTCTTTTCTTTCTTTTTTTCCTATTCGAACTGCACCTTTTGTTTTAATTTCAATTTTGCTAATTTATACTTGTAGTTCACACAATTTAACTTATTTAATTATATTATTCCATTAATTATCCTCAACACATGCTATTTTCATTAAATTATCTAAATACCAATTTAAATAATTTAATTTACACCTTTCAATTTATTTATCTTTAATAAGTTACATGACTTTTAATTTAATCCTTTTATATTATAATAAAAACTATTCCAATAACTATTATTAACATTTATTTTAATCATTTAATTATTTAAATTACATCATACTACACACCAACGTAAAATAAATATCATAAATACACTCACACAAAACAACTATTATAAAATGCAAAAATGACAAAGGTCAAAGACGTGCAATACCACTAAACATAAGACGGGTTGACAAACTTGGGACGGGGTGACTTCCTTGTCATCTTTGTTTCAACTTCATGCCCATTGGGTTAATTTGATGCTCGCCCTGTCCTACCAAAGCATGTGGAATCGAGACTCTGTTCCTGCAATTCCTGCATACAAACAAGGTTGTGTACAACATGTATATATAATCGAATACATCACATCGTGAGAAGGAATCGCAGTGTAGCAGGGCACTCGCACACGAGTGGTGCTACACTGTCCCCTCACCCAAGCTATAATAACCATTACAACACCAAGTACAAAGTAACATTGCTAAACTAAACTGATCACATTGTATCATCATAAAATAATTACTAATCTACTGCATCACAATATACTACTGCATCAAATTAAACATGACCAAATACAATGTAACCATAATGTCATATCATAATATCCATGTCATCAAATAAAGTAGCATAGTCATCAAGCAGTCTAAACTATCCAATCAACCAATCCAACCAACAAACAGTAACTATCAAAGTCTCAAATTATCAAGCAAAACCACAGAAAAAATATCAAGTCCAAACAGCAACATGAGGGGTATTACATCATCTTCCAATAGGCACGTTGGCTAGATTATTTCCTTAGACTCATAGAATGCAATGAACTTATGACCCAACAATTTGCTAGCACCTTGCAAGATGATGAAGCAATTATGAGGGGATTAGGGTGGATGCATCACAGGCAACCATTCAAGAGATGTCAGGTCTTCCTAGGGTTGGAGAAGACTTTCCAAACAGGGAAAACACACTCATATCCATAAATGAATTCTCCTTTCCTAGAGAGAATTTGGATTCCTCCTCACAAGGTACAAAACATTTATCTTTACCTTGGATATGGGCCTTTGTACCTTCACACATTATTAGATATTTAATTTGTGATGGAAGACAATCATTATTGTACATAGTGCATTTGAAGCTACCCAATCATTTACACCATCAAAGGTTGGTAAATGTTCTAAATTTTTTGTATAATTTGTTAAAAAGGATGTCATCAGAATATAAGAGGAAACAAAATTATTCGGCTTTATCTCATTTATGTTTAGTCACTTTGCTTGTTAAAATAAGTCTTAGGGTTCAGTTTCCCAATGTATCTTGGAAGGATTTTCTAAACAGTAACAATATAAACAACATTATTCCAGTACATAATATAGAAGAAAGGGGTCAAGAATAGGAAGTAGAAGAACCTCCTACGACTACAACAAAGGGATAAATACCCTTTGGTTCCCCCGTTGCAACACCTACCCGCAACACAAAGGAACTTGAAGAGCAGGGACTACAGTAAACTCAACTTGCAACCTCTGCTAAGTAGCCCATAACCGAAGAGGATGAAAAAATCCCAACTTCTACAAAAATCCCTACTAAGCCACAGAAGAGGAAAAGTGTGGCCTCTACCTTTGCATCTATAAAGAAGTAGAGAAGGCCTACACCATCAAGAAGGAGGTCACATCACCTAAGGAAAAGAGAGCATGTGAAAAGTAAAGATAAAAAACAAAAATAAGATGTTATGATTGATATTGATACATATTTTAAGGGAAATATTCCTAATATTGACATTAGAATACCAATTATGAAACCCCTATACACATGAGTAGTACTTTTGACTCAAATTCAAAAGGAATTTTTGTTGCTAAAAAGAAGAAAATAAGATCTCTAAAGAGCAGTGTTTAAGAAGGGTTTGTGTCTGAAGAAGAGGTAGGAGAAGAGTAGTTTTTGGAGACAAAACAATAATTCTTTTTGGAAGGAAGAAATACCAACAAGGAATTGAAAGAGGCTTTGGAAAGAATAAAATATTTAGAAGATCAACTGAAATCATACCAACAGAGGGATAGTGAAAGGGATGCAAAGATTAAGGAATTAAAAGAAAAGCTCCAAATATTTGTGTAGGGATCGAAGTTAGAATTGTTGGCACAACTTGTCATAATTGAAAAGAGTAAAAAAGATCAAGACCCTGATCAAGCTCAATTGGATACATAAGAACCCCCACTATTCCCATTGTTGTGTCACTTGGCGTCGAGCTATGGAATAAAAAAGAGAGAGTTTTCCTAGAAAGAAAATGATTGGGAAAAGGAAAAATCACAATCAAGATATCCACACATGCCAGAGAAATCGAGAAGTGGGAAATAGAGATAAAAAGATTGAAGGTAAAATTTATGAACTAACATATAAGATGTCAATTGGTGAGGTGCAAACCTCCTACCAAGGTATATACTCTATTTTTTCAAGAAAAATTTCATGTTTTAAGTTCAATCAAATAATCAATAATCTTCGTCTCCATGAATTCAAGATCTTTGTTTTTAGAAACTTTCCAACGGTCTACACCAGAAATGCAAGATCAATTGTGTGAATTTTATTTGCACAACTTGGTTCTTTTATATCATATTCCATGCAACCCACTTATATTTGTGGGAGATGTTCAGATCAACACTCTAGCTTCTTACATTAGAAATGAACATCAAAGGGGTCAGCTACTGCAGGAATATCAAGAGAGGGAGAAATCACTCCCTCTGCAATTAAGAGAGAAAGCAACAGATTCAAATGCAATGGTAGACCAATGGATAGATCTCATGTAGCATAGGGGAGTTGGAGCAAATATTATGGATTGCAGAGGAAAGGATTATAGGAGAACGAAGGGATTAGTAGTAGGTGTGATCAGAGAGACATTTAACTTTACCCGAGGTACATGGAACAAATTCACACCAGAACTTAAGAAGAAGGAGCCTCATTCTATTTATAATTATGCACAATAATTGGCAAATCACACAAATACATTGCAACTGTCCTTAAGAATGAAATTGCTTGGCTCCCTCTCACCTTTCATCCTCTCCTCATGTTCTCCATACCACACTAGATGAGGAATTGGGAGGAAGGTGCAACAACACAGAACAAAAGACTAGAAAATATCATAGATCAACAAGGTTTTTTTTTAAGTAGAATAAATGAGTGGATTGTGTTGTGTACTTCAAAGAGATGGCCTTGCAGTATAACCTTTGACCTTAAAGATGCTTGAGGAAAAGCAATAGCTTTAGTTGGGGGGAATGATGGGCTTGATAATTGGCTAGTTTTCCTTTTACTGTTTCATACTTTTCACCATCTCCTTCTACTAAGTTTCAAGACATTACCAAAACCTTTTATACCTTTTATATACTTTTAAGTAATCTTAAGCATATGGAAATGGGAACATGTTATGTTCATATGTGCATGTATGAATTCATGAATGTCTATGAAATTTAGCAGGATTTTATGTTTAATTATGATTGTTAATAATAAGGATGCCTTAGGAATGAGACTAACATTTGCAACAAGAATAATTGTCAACCCATAGCATAAGGACTACATATTGTTGCAGAGAAGAAGTCAACCAACTGGGGCACGACACTTTCAAAATAAAATAGAGGTGATTATTTATTGATCACTCTATGAGTCAGCTGATATTAATCTTACTTGTCAATAAGATGAGGAGACTTGGAGTCTAATTACAACAAGATTGAATTATGACAGAACTGTTCGATGAACACGTTGAATTGCTATGAGTGGTTAAGTTGTTGGACATAGAGTTTGTATTTTTTTTTCTACTCCTATTTCAGATAGTTATTGTTTTATATTTCAAAACTCGGTCGTCTTCCTAACTTTGAGGAAGAGTTGACATTTGTTTTATAATTTTTTTCAGTCCATGAATAATAAATCTCCTCGTAGACCGTATATAGTAGGATCTTGTGCCGAGGAAGAGATCTAGTTATCTAGTTACTATTATCACTAAGTAGTTGCAATGGTTTAGTGTTATGAATAGAAAGTGTGTTATTTGAACAAATATCTTTAACAAAATCTTGTTAGATTTTGTGTAATAGTTCAATGTTAGGATGCAATAAAGAGAAATGATTTGATATCATGATTTGTTGAGTAAGTGAGTGTTTGATAAAATCCTATGGAAGTAGTAACTCAAGCAAGGGCAACTTGAGGTACGACAGAGCCACTTTAGTTTCAATTGTTAAGTAGATAATGTGTTGCAAATTCAATTGGTAACTTTCAGTTATCTGATTTTAAATGCATGTGTTATAATTCATGAGTTGGATTTTATATCTTAATTTTTTGTTTCATACTCTAGAGAAATTAGCTAGGTTAGGACATTGCAGTTTAATAGTTAACTATTATAGTATTCAACATTAGGTACCCATAGTAGAAGGTATTATTTATATTCTTTTCCCCTATTTTGTAAATTAATAGTTTATTCCAATTTCTAGATTTTACTATATTTGCACATGTTTTATTTGCCTATACTCCATTGGTGTAGGATGTTTAGAATTTTTGAATGCATATACTTTGCAAGCAATATCTAAAGTTTTACGATTACTTGGTCGATAATTTAATGCAACCCTCTTGTGAATGATGAACTATTTAATTAGGGATCCTAAGGTCCTCTAAGTTGTGTGTACACCAAGTGGAACAAAGTTAATTAGACATTAGAGAGGCTCCACAATGTATATTACATATCTATTAAAAATTTAGTAGCATAATGACTTGTAAAATTCACTTTTAGAGAAAAATAGAAAGAGAAAAAAAGTAGAAAAATATCATCCACCAAGAGAGAAGCAACACAAGATCTACATGGGGAAAATTCTTTCACATAAAAATCCCCATCCTCCAAACACTGTGAATCCCTTGCATTATTTAGCAAATAAAAAAAATTAATATAAGTTTATATTCCAATATGGAGATCAACATCCATCTCTGACACATGTTCTTCAACTTGTAACTCAACATACAATATCATCTAGCTCGGAAACTTGCCACATCTCATACATGCAACCATACATTCATAGCCATATTATTACATATTACAATGAAGGACAACTAATCATAAGAGTATATCAACTCTCATCCATGGTGTAATCTTGATAGCATTTTGATAGAGTAACCTTGTTCAAAACCACACTTCCTCTCATAAACAACTATTGCAAAGCTGCAATTGATATATTGGCAAATATATTCAACAAACCATAAATGGTTTCTCAAAACAACTAGCTAAAACCATGAGCTAAGTACTCAACATGGAAAGGGACCTCACTACATGTTTGTGAGTTACAAGTATATCTTTCTAGAAGCTTCAAGACCCTTCTCATGAGCTTGCTAGTACAACTTCACTAAGGAGAAAACAACAACTATCTAGTTCTTCAAAAAAGATAGCCGACTTCTTACACATCATCATAGACACTTTTTTAGACCTCTTATTATGTCATAGATGTTTCTTACACATCTTACAAAATCATAAGGTGATATAGATTCCCTTCCATTTCATGCCATTTTTTTAATAATGCCTTACAATGCTTCCTCTTGCATCATGTCCCTTACAAACAATATTGCCAAATGTAAAATAATATTCCACTCCACATGTGCCTCGAAATCTGACATGAGCATCACATTTCACTTGTTCCATAATCTTTGGAGATACACACATGAGATAATATTTACAACAATATAATCCTTACATGGATTTCCATATTGTTCAACTAGGACTTGCAAGGTGAATAACACAGGTCTAATCCTAACACTCTCTTCCTCTCTTTCTCATGATCACAATAGTAAATTCAACTTGCAATTATTTTTATCTTTACTTGTGTGACAAAAGATACTCATTGCACATCTATTCTCTATTTTATAGCTCACTATGGAGCATGCATGCCAAATGATATACACATGCATGATGAGATTTAGTGGGGTCCATTACTTTACATGGACCTCAATATCCTTTTATCTTTGAATATTTACTTTACATGCATATTTATGAATTCTCATATACTTTGAGATAGATGATCATTTAAGGATTCACATAGACCTCAAAGTGAGGGAAAATGTAATGGTGATATTTGCATGCCCATGACAATTCCCATTTCATTTTGGGCTCACTTTGATGAATTGTCATAATACACTTACATATTAACAAATGACACACTCTTGTGAAAAATTGTACTCATTCCTTGAACCTTGCCCCACCCTCATTTACACATACTTCACACATCTCACCTTATCTTATGCATACATGCACTTATTCTTATGTTATAATTTATTACACTTATCCTTGCACACATTTCCATACATTCCTTCCCCACCTTGATATCAGTGCTTTATTGTCTAATTTAATACCATTGTATGTGGGATCAATCTCACACCACACGAAATTGACCCAAAATTCAAAACTTAAACAACTCTTGATATTCCTATAAAACCCCATCCCGCAACCTAGAGGACGATGCAATATTGCGGAAGCACAACTAATTTTTTTAAAAAATTAAAACAAGATGAGTAAAGTATCCTACTCTAACCACATACATCCTCTAGGCTACATAACGCATCTACATGTGAACACCATTACTTATAAAATTAAACCAACCATAGCATAAGAATATTAAACTCAAGATACAACTTACAACAACACATTAACCCATTGCAAGATAAATCTAACACTTAGAAATGTATTGAACATATTTCCACAATTACAACACCATTAAATCCAATAATGAATAGATCATAAATATTATTACAATTACATCACAAAGGTTCACCTCGATACAAATGAGGTATTACAATTATACATATAGATCCACAGTTACAATGAAGAAGGAGAAGAACAACTCCAGAGAACTGGACACGAGCTCCTCGAACAAGAAGATCTCGCCATCACGAACAGAAAGAGAAACTCAACAGTGTAAGATGCACGCCACCCAACCATCTGGTACCCGTAGGCCTAGCCCCCGTGCTAGGAGATAGTAACAGGAAACCAAGAAAAACTATTACCTCTAGACACAAGCAATATACAAAAATACTCACAGAACAGATAAACAAGAATTAGGATCACATTGCTTCCAGAATCACAAAATCAATTACCAACACAATACAAATAATTAGACTGTTGACATAGGAGGAGTGTCATCACAAATGTTGCATGGGTTGTCCAAAGGAGATCTTCCTAGGTCTCGGCCCCCCTCTAGGGTTATCCTGGTAACCTCTCACGATTTTGGCCCCACATGCACACCAGTGCGGAATCGGTTATCTTTCGAGAAGACAAGATAACGATCTAGCCATTCCAGGCCTTCCCGACTCATCTCAAGTCTCATACAAGCCCTTGAGCCAATGAGCGAGGCTAAATATCTTGTTATATGTGTTAAGCTAATAGATTATTTAATTCCCACTTTGATTATACTGAATCCCACACGAGTTGTCCTGGGACCACTTTGTGTCCCGGCCCTCGCCGAAAGCCACTCCCCTATCGACAACACATAACTCAAACTACATGCCAAGGGTAGACCATGCACTAAGAACTGACAACAATAACCAATACACCTCAAAAGGTAACACATCTCTACGGACGTCCAATACAGAAATCCAATACGTGCACTACCCAAGAAACTCAAAGGGTGAACTAAAGTTACCACAACCCTTCCACAATTACAACTCTGGAAGACTTAGATTCACATAATGACAAATACTTTCCCCCCCAGTTCACAATTACAGATACACGTGCTTTTAAATACAAATTCAAGAAAATAACCATCACTATCCTTTGGATTTCCTAAATCCATTACAATCACCTTCACATACTAAAACGCACCATTTAAATATAATTCTATTCAATAATTTCATACTGTTCTAAAACAATAGTTTAGTTTTCCAAACCACAATTACAGATGAACAAATCTCAACCTTCTAATTGAAATCACTTCATTTTAAAATAAATACAAATAATACTTCCATGCACTTAACCATTCAATATTTCATTAAAATAAATCATTTATTATCAAATATTTAAATATATCTATATATATATACAACTATATATGTATATATACAAATATAATAAACATTTTACTTATAAATAATATTGAATACATTTAACTTAAACACATATATTATATATATTATATATAATAAATATATATATTATATATAACATATATAATATATATAAAATTTGTATTAATTTGAAATTCCCAGCAAACAAAACAACCACCGCATACACATGCTCCCAAGCGTTGCCCTGGCTGCAGACTCCCCACGCAAGGTTCGCTGCCTGTGGGCAGCGCTTCCCCCCACACGGGTGTGGGGAGCACTGCACACAGCAGCGCACCCCAGCATGGGTGCGGCTGGGGTTTCCAAACCCTCGGGCCCCATTCACTATCAAAAATTTTAATTTTATTTTAAACAAATAAAAACCTACGGTGATGAAATTCTGCCGTACGGCGATTTCGAATTCGTCTCTCAATAAATTCACAGTGCTATTAAAAAAAAACACAACAATATTAATATAAGATATATAAATATATATGTATGCATATATATTGTAATATATATATATATATATATATTCTTATATACAATTAATTCAATCACAGGTTTAAGTTGAGCAATAATATTTGACTGAGGAAATTTTTTCTACAGAAAGCTATAAATTTCATTTTTCCTCAGATAACCAAAAGAGTAGGGAAACAAATAGAATGACGGTTTTTCCACAGAGATCTAAATTTCTTTTGCATCAATTTATTTCGAATGAACAATAACACAGAGAATTTTAATTGTTTTCTACAGAGGTTCCTCTTTCAGGCAATCTTTTAAACAGAAAAACACAAGAGCCTCTACAGTATTGAAAATTCTTTTCCTAAAATTTTCCAAATTGCATTACAATAATATAAACAACTTTTCAATTCAAAATTCACTAAAACAGTAAAAGAACCTGTTCCAGAAGAACTGTTGCATGTTCCAGAAGAACTGTTACCTCTAGAATTGTTGTCGAGCTTCTCTGTAACTTCAAATTGCCAATGTAACCAAAACTTCCTCCAATAAATTTGCCTCTTTCCAGAAAACACACAATACACAGCCAAGAATTCTACAGTAAAATTCTAAAACAAATCTTGAGAGAGATCCACAATTTCCTCACCAATTTTCCACAACCCACACAAAACTCTCGTGAAACAACTTTCTTTTCTTTTCCCTAATATCTCTTCCGGGAATGAATTTTCAACAGATAGATAACAAATTCCTAACTCAGAGTTATTTCAACAAAATATATTTTCCCTCAACAACTCAGATATTTTCCCATTCACATGCATTTAAATATAATAATACAATTTACTAATTGCAACCAATTTAAATATTCTTACTTATTTAATTACCATTTATTTTTAATAATAAAATTTACTCAACAACATAACCAAATTAAATTTATTTATTTATTTATTTATTTTAAAGCCTTTACAACAATAATTCATTTAATTAAATATTTAAATTAAATACACATTTAATCTACCAAATTAAATTTGCACAATAATAAAATACCCAGAACAACAATGATTAAAACTAAGACTAAAATGAAACTGACGACACACTGTACTAGGGTAAAGGTATGACTAGGTAGCCCGTTACTATCTCCCAATATTACTGTTGAGTAGTGGACACGCTCAGACCTGTGAAACCAGGTGAAGCTAATGTCCTGTACTTGCAATCCTATAAACAAGCAAATGTCGCACATGTATACATATAGTAATTCATACACACCGTGAAGAGAGAATCGCGGAAATCACAGGGCACTCGCAAGCGAGTGATGCAATATCGTTCTCTTCACCAATACAATGTCACATCAACTGACGAGATAATATATCAATTAAACTACAATAAGCAAATATAGCAATGTCATCACAACTAAGCATCTATGCAAACATAAAGCATATAACATAATCATCATGCATATAATGTTTCATCACATCAATATAATCTATCATCGCTCCACTGTCAGTGATAGAATAACCACAACATAAAACATAGTCTAACAAAGTATCTGAGCTATCAAGAAAACATAACAAATCGGAGGGGTGTCACAATTCCACTAATTATTATAAGTCAACTTGGTGTATGTTTGTGTGATTAATTGCCATGTCTTGGTATTTAAACGCATACAATGTTCATTCATTCATCATTAGTTATTCATTGAAAATCCTATGCATTACAAGGAACACCATTTTAGAAAAACTTTGTTTTGGATCACTAAAAGAAAGCTAATTCTACATCTAATTGTTCTAGGGCATTTGCATTACTACTTGAAGTGTTGTCTTTGATCACTTATACAACTATAATTTGGTCTAATCAAGAGGCTCAACCTAGGAGAACTTGGCCCTTACAATGATTTCGCCAAAGTATTTTTAAATACTACCAAGCTTTAACAATCAACAATCATAGAACTATAGTGAATTAGATATTATAAGTACATAGTGTGCTAGATCATGACTATACATTAGGGGTTGCATTCATGTAGTGCAAGATTGTTCTAGTGCTACAAAACCAGCTCAAAGAATAACTCATCTACATAGCATTCTAGACAGCGAGCATGTCAAGTACATCTTATTTTTTGTACCTACATGAGTGGAAATCTTCCTACATTAAATTCTATCTTCATCATTGTCCCACAAGCTAAGTGCACTATCCCTCAGATTTAATTTCCTAAATTAATATTTACCATTCTAATTTATCATTCCCACATATTATTCATTTAATCTAGTTTAATTGTGATCAATTTTCTTCTATTGATGTAATTAACCTAGATTAATTTAGGGAAATTGCCTTTTCCTTAAGAATTTTATACAGATATATCATATTTTATGTTTGTGAACAAATTTCCACATATTTAAAATAAAATACAAAATTTAATAGGTATTAAATTTTTAACAAATTTAAATAAAATCTTGTTCATTGAATGCATTTCACAATAAAATTTCATAATTCATTTAACAATAAACCAAATCATTAAATATTTTTTTTATTGAAGGATTTGAAACCTCTTACAATGTCATTTTTGTAACTGTGGCATTGGGTGCACAAACTATTATCATTTTTTTTAAATTGAAAAATATATCTATTTTGTCAAATTTGCAGTCTTGACCTCATCACTTAAGAATGCTATGACTTTACACTCAATATGAACAATTTCACCAATAGACTAAATATCACTTAATATTCAATAAAGTTTACAATAAAACTTGTAATTACTGTAACAAAAACCCAAGTCATGGAGTACATTTTACATTAAAAAACTCAATACTTTTGAATGGGTTGGCTCCACAAATTAATCCAACAAGACTGGCAACAAAATAAGAATTATTAAAATGGCAATAAAAAATGTTATTACCATCCACATCTACAAATTCTCACTGCCTCCTTGGACTAGCATGACTGTTGATTGTACCAAGCTTATAGTTGGAAGCTACAAACCAACCTGGTGTTCTCCCTCCCATAGCCTTAATTACAATATGATGTTAGTTGCTTCTAGCAAATTTAATTGTAGCTGAAAGCACTGAAAAGTTACTTTATTCATGCATAGGTGACATCTTCATCGCTAAATTCATACATATGAAATGCAGAACAGATTCCACAAGTTGAACCTACCAAAAAATTGTCTCTGTAACATAAATTATATGGTGATTGTTAATCAGTGATGCTCAAATAAAGCACTTATGTCAATAGTCTGAAGTACTCTAATCTCCTGCAGCACATCTCAATGGCATTGTTTTCAAATATTGCAAGACTTGGTTATTTGCTATAAATCTTATCACAAGCACCTGATGCAGAATTTAAACTAATAGTTGTTTAAAACCATGTTCCATGTTCTTGATCTATACTGTAATTGCATCCTAGATATATTAAGCAACAGACTGTGAAGTTACAATAATCTTAACTACTTGGAAGTGATAATACAATGCAAACTTCCAGGGCTAGGGTTGAGAAGGGCACGTACCAATCTAGATAGTTTGTCTAATTTGTCTTTACGTGTTAGTCAGCCCATTCATCTATGCTTTGCTTTCAACTTATATATGCTATGAGCAATTGATAAAATAATGTCTAAATCTAAATGATACATCAGAGATTGAGTCTTGTTAAGGGATGAGGTCGGTATCATGTCCTGGGTGAATTTGGCAGAATGGATATCCCCCAGTCCTTGGCTCTCAACAGAAGAGGTTTCAACCTAAAGACTTGTACTCCCGTATCAAATAGTTAAAAGTTCTTTGTGAATGATAAAAAATCCTAAAAATAATAAAAATAATAATACCTAAATTAATTAATCACACAAATAAATTGCAATCACCCTCAAAGGTTGGGGCGGTGGGCCTAGCTTGATTGGCTAAAGCATCCTGTTGCAGGAAAGAGGTCACGAGGTCTAATCTCCCCACCGTCCCCGTGGTACTGGACAAACGAAATTATTTAAAATTATTTTGTGACAATTTACTTAGCTCAAGGCAAGAAAACAGCTACACTGTAAATGAAAGACAAACTTGCCATTGTTATGTGACTACTATGAGATAGTCGTTTTGCTGAGAAGTTCAAACAATATGCCATTTTTTTCTAGGCGTTCTTGCAAATCTGTAGAACCAAACACAATTCCTGGAGGGAAAACACCTCCCTTTGGTAAACTTTGGCGTTGATCCATCACAATGAGAGCGCACTGAACAAGAATGATAGGAGTTGTTGCATAACCAATAACCAATCTAAGGCCCTGAAATTCTAGTCATCACTTCCATATTTGGCTTTGATCCTTGCTGCAGAAGACGACTCTCATCACTATAGCCATGACCTACAAACCACATTTTGAAGGAAGCACTTCTAACCTCCTCTTCTGTGGGCCCGTCTTCTTGAATTGTCCAAGACTGAAAATTTCGGGGTATTTGATAAGAAGCGAGCGTCCCCACCTAAATTGGCCTAGTAGTAACACCATCAACCCCATACAAATTACTCGAAGTATACTCCAGAGATGTTTATAACCTATGTAAAAATCAAAATAATGAGGCTTCACCTCCGACCAGAATTTCCTCCTCTTCTCCACTAAGTCAGAGTTGTCATTCACAACAGGCAAACCATATGGATTCTCTGCCAATAAGGCTTGTGTTCTTTGAACAACAGCTGTATCTGCTGAGGGTAACTTCAGTGCCCATAGTCGAATTGATTTTTGGTGTTCTATTAACTTAGATTTCGGTGCAGGAGGGCCGGGTATCTGCATGCAAAAAGCAATACTTAAAATTTTACAAGTCAAACTTGTTCTACTCCCAGGTAGCAATAAGATGGATCAGAAAGCTCCACTGTATAAAATAATATATTACACCTGGTATGTATTTCAAAACTGACTTTCTTTTTATAAGGGTAAATGGAGGGTTTTTGAAAGAGTCCTAATTCCTTTTTAGGGTTCTAGGAAAATTCACCGTCTACAATTCACCGTTAAACAATTCATCTTCATTGTGACAAATTCATCGCATATACAATTAGAAATTTTGACTTATGATTAAAAAAAAAAACATTTTTCAATATAATTTATTTTATTCTAGTAAATACAACAAATCAGTCATCTCTATTATTAATGCTGTGGAAATTATTCTTTTGCAAAAAAAACCTCAATGTCTTTGAATTATATATTAAAAAATGTTAATGCTCCGCTCCAATGAATTGCTAGTGGTTAATTTTCCACAAGATAAATTTGTCATAATGATGAATTATTGATGGTCAATTGTTTTTGATATAGGGGAAAACAGATTTTGATGGGATCCGGAACCCATTACAACCAAAAAGCCAAAAAGACCAGACTGCAGAAAAGACAGCCTGCAGTCAACAAAAAACCAGCTCACAAACAAACACCATTAAGTTTTACAATTAGAGTTTCGTTGTTGGAGCGAAGAGTCATATCAAAAGAAGGCCCAGAGGGTTTAGATTTTTTTCCAGTAACAGTAGTCCAGCCTTCTTCAACTTGTGCTGCCTTAGCCTGCCAAGCCCATCAATTTCCTGAGGATGAAAAATTGCCTGTTAACAATTGATGGTCAATTGTTAACAGTAAATTTGCCTGAATTTTTAAATAATAACATTGATACAAAACAACAATAAACAATCAGCATCACAACCAAAAGAACTGAAAATAGCAAACACAGAACATACTAACCAAGCACCATAGTAAACCAACCATATAAAACAACTTGAAACCAAGATTTTCTTACATAAAAGACTTTCTTCCATACAATGGTTACAGTAGATTATATGATAAATATAAAACATTTATAATGTACATTTCGATATCTTCGTAAGAGTTCAACGCTCCTTCAGGTACATCCACATAAATGTGAGTGCTTAATCTTCATTTTATTGTAATGGTCTAGAATAAAAAGGAAAGAACTACAATTCAAATACTAGACATAACAGTATTGTCATGTGAAAAATAATTGAAGGAAACACAAACAGCTCCCAGATAATTTGTCTTTCATTTTTGGAAGTTAAATACTTTTAACTTCGGATATTTCTCCTAACAAGCTAATCTCCTTAAAATTCAAGATTTCCTCTAATGGATGATAAAGCAGATGATACATGCCTGCTACCAGGAAATACAACAAAACTGAAAACAACTATCAAGTGAAGTATTTATCAAGTGCATGAATGAACCTTTAAACAAAACGATTCACTAAATATGATTTTAAATTTCTAGTTATCTTTAAGATTTGGATTAAAGTCTCTATTATGTACTTCCCTTGAATTAAGAAGACTTATCTTGTACCTTTTCACATTTTACGACCAAAGAAATAGTTAGGTCAATATCCTTCATATCAAATTCAAATGTCAACTCTCTCTTGCACCATCTTAAGATCATCCATTTAGAGAATTAATATTAAATGTAAGAATAAGATCATCCATATAAGGAACTAACATTAAGAAATAATATTGCACCATCTTAAGATAATCCATATGGAGAACTAACATTAAATGTAAGAATAAGATCATTCATAAGGAACTAACATTAAGAAATAATATTTATCAAATTAATAATAAAAGATCTGTAATAGTTTAATAAAGCCCAAACTTAACATGTACTCATCAATCCATGAGTATTAAGCATGCGGTGCTTGCTTCAACTCATACAAGACCTTTTTCAGCCTACATACATGGTTTTTTTTTGTCCATGTATATCAACTCCTCTAGACTAATTTAAATAAACTTCTTCCCCTATGTGATTATTAAAAATATATTTTTATATCCATTTGATATAAAGGTCAACTAAAATTGGATGCAAAGAGGTATAATTATCTTAATAAAGGTATACCTTGCAACTAGAGCACAAGTATCGTTATAGTCAGACTCCTTTTAAAAAAAATTAGCATTGAACTTTTTCTATAATCTCATCTAAGTCTATATGATTCACTAAGTATGACCACTTGGAATCAAACACTATCTTTCCAATTGGTTTAGGTATGATATTCCAAACATCATTCTAACTAATGAATTTATGCTCCTCTATCACTGCATCTCACCATTCTTGCTCTGAGTTTTCCTCCTCAACACTAAAAGGCTCATTATCAATGATGGAAGACATTAATGCAACCTAAATTGAAAATTTCTAAGGTGGATGACTCAGTGATCCTACTCATTCTTATGCATCTTGCAAAGTTTGAATAATCCATTTAGGCTTCCTTGTTTTAGATAATGTTAGGATATCTTCAACTTTACTAGAACTTTGTTGATTTGATGTAATATTGTTTGCTTTCTTCAATCTCCATGGAAAGCTCTCAACGCTTAGAGGACCAAACATCCTCGTCAAATTTTACATTTTAGTTCACTATTATATTTGTTTGTGATCAAACATAGAACTTGTAAGCCTTGGAAGACCCATGTTATCCCACAAAGACACCCCTTAGACTAGAGGGTTCAAACTTAGTCCTTTTCTTTTCTAGCACATGAACATAAACAAGACTTCCAAACAACTGAAAATAAGAAATATCAATTCAAAATGAAAAACATTAGGTTTCTCACAAATGAAAGCTTCCTCTAGAGTTTTGTTCTTCAATGACCTATAAGGATGCCTATTTAAAATTTACACAAAAAAATACATGCCTCTAACCAAAGAGACATGGGTAAATTTGGGTCATGAATTGTAGCTTTTGTTGTCTCTATAATGGCTCTCTGCAACTACATTATAGTGACGATTGTATGTCATAATCAACTTCCTCTTGATTTGTATTTCTCTATAAAATTCATCAAAGTTCTTAGAGATATACTCACCTCTATTATCAAACTTCAAAACCTTAATCCTCACTTGATTGATTTCCACAAGAGCTTTGAACTCTTGAAATTTCACAAATGCCTCATTTTGGTTTTTATAAAGTAAATCAAGGTTATCCATGAACAATCATCAATAAATGAAACATAGTAAACATTTCCTACCAATAAAATTGTTAACATGGCTCCACAAAAATCTAAATGAATCAGGTCTAGAATCCCTTTTGATATATGCTCATTATTAGGGAAAATAATCTTGATGTGCTTGCCAATTTTGCATCCCTTGCATCCTCTAGTTTTTTTTTAAGTAAAGCAATCCATGCACCATATCATTTATGAGAAGTAGAGCTTTATAATGCAAGTAGTTGAATCTCTTGCTAAAGCTCACACAATTTGACACTTTCAAATAACAAGGCTTCGTGTTTAATCAAATCAACAATCAATTTGTAAAAATCTCCCTCACAAATACCTATGATATATTCTTGATCAGGATCATGGCTACATTTTTTGATGAATACTTTTTTATCATCAAACATAACCACACACTTCAAATTTATCATGGCTGAAACTAAAAGTAAATTCTTTGTTAATCCAAGAACATGTAGGACATCATGAAGGTCAAGAATATCATCAGAAGGCACATAGGAATAAATAATTCCAGATCTAATAACAAGATATGTAGCATCATCACCAAACTCTACTAATAATAGCCTTTTACTCCTAAAGTTTGTTAAAAATATTCTTATTAACTTGGTCAATTTTTTTACTATTCTAATTTTTTTTGTCTTAAAAGCATGGATGCCCAAAATCTATAAAAAGATGTCAAACTTAGGTGCATCAAAATAGAATAAAAACACTATAAATCAAGAGACAAAACACATTTTTCTATTACATATAATCCCTCTAAAAATATGGCAAAACACAACTCAACTGTTGCTTACAATAAAACACAACAATAGAAATAAAACTCTAAAAGACCACACTAACTATCACTAAACATATGTGCCTAGTTTTAAGGACCCACACACTAAACATATACACCTATCTTGCAACTTTAATCTCAAAATAAAGGATAAAAATCAATACCCAACAAAAGGATATTCAACCCTAGAAATGTTTGATTTATTGCTAATTTATTCACCCAAGTCTATAGAGCAACATCCTAGCAACTAACACAAAAAAAACTAACAATTTGACATGTAAAATGCATGAGACACAAGAAGAGGTTCTACCAAATTCCCTATGGATTCCTTTGATTATTAGTTTGTTTCCAAGTTATTAGTTTCCTTTAATCTTTTCTTGATTGGACTATTCACATTTTTCTCACTTTTCCTTAGTAAAGGTAACCCTAAGGCGAATGCTGGAGCGGCGGCGGTGTCGTCGGTTGGGCTATCGACAATGTCTGATGGCTTCCTTCCTTCTGTGTCGCTCGATGGTGTTATTGGGGCCATTTTCCAGACAACTGGAACGGCTAATGGAGGTGGTCAGGGAGGAGCTGACCCTATTTCTACAATGCCTGGTGGAAGGAAAGTCATGGGGTTTGGCCCTAAGGCAAAAGCCACGAATTTTGCGGGACCCAAGCTTAAGCATTCTAGCGGATTTATCCCTATCAGGAGTGCTATTTCAGTGAAGTTGAAAGATGAAATAGTTGAAGATATTGAGGAGGTTGCTGCTGATCTTTCCCTTTGTGGGGTGATCTGCTGGTTCAAAGGTTTTTGGCCTAACCTCCCCGAGTTGCATTCCTGGATTTCTAGCGAATGGGAGCCTTTAATTTCGAGTAAAGTTAACATTTATCCCTTGGCTAAGGGATTTTTTGCTGCTAAATTTGACAATGCTCAGGACAGAAAAGTAATCTTGTGTGAAAATTATTTTAGCTGGGAAGATAAATATATGTTGATGATCAAACCTTGGCATTCTGATTTCAACCCTGTTTCTGAAACTTTTAATAAATTCCCGATTTGGGTTAGATTGCCCAATCTCCCCCTTCACCTTTGGCATGACTCTCTTCTGGAGGAAGTGGGTGACACCCTTGGTGATTTCTTGATGGTGGATGATGAATCTTCTGACATTCTTCATTCCACCTATGCTCGCATTCTGGTCGAAATAAATGTTTCAAAAGGATTGCCTACTGAAGTTCTTCTTACATCTTCTAAAGGCTCTTGGGTCCAATCTTTGGATTATGAAGGGATTCCCTTCCGGTGTAGACGATGCTTCAATCTGGACATGCGGCTACGCATTGCGGATTTGAGAAAAAAACTAAGACAACTACTTGGTGGAAAGGTGCCTCTCAACAGCATTATACGGTTGAGAAGAAAGCTGATCAAAATAAGAGTTTTTCAGATGTGATTGCTTCTGATTCACTGGGTCTTGGGACGCCCTCTCCTATCGTAACTGGCGGGGATGCTAGGGCCTCCCCGATCGAGTCTAAGTCTGCCACTTCAGGTGATTGTGCTTCAGCTTCCCTTTCTGGCGGCTCTTATGTGAAGTCTTTATCTGCGCAAAGGATTCAAGATGAATCTCCAAATTCACTAGCTATTGGCTTTCATACTCATGAAAGTAGCGAGCTGGTTTGGCTTGGTAAAGCAGCGCAAGTGGAAGAAGGTTGGATCATAGTTAAAGGAAAAAAAGTCAAATCCTCTAAGCCTTCTTTCGACATGATTCTCCGCTCCCACAAGAAAAGTGTAAATTGTAAATCTTGATTGGTCTTGTTGTGGAGCTGATCTTTTTTGTTGGTTGCTTGTTGTCTTTTTCTGTAGCCTTGCTCTTTTTGTTTAAGGGTTCTGGATCCCTTCAAAATTTGTTTTTCCCTTTATAAAAAACAAGTGGATGGCAAATTGTTAGAAAACATAGGTAGATTTTGATTATAATTTGGTTACATTTTATAAAATTTCGTAGTGAATTTTTTTTAGATTAACATTTTGTTATCAAGTTTATAAAAGAGCAAGTTTGGGTTCACAATTTTTTAAATATGTTATTTAATTGATATTTGAGAACAAAGTTTATATAAAAATCTACAATTAATTATAATTATATGAATAGATAGAATAGGTACTACATACTTGAAAGGGAAGTTGGAAAAATGTAAATAAAAGTTCGAGAAACAACTTGTAAAAGATAATGTTAGATCAGAATTACAAACTGTTGTAAAGATGATAAATAAAGAAAGATGATGAACAAAATAAATTAAAATATCTCAATCAATATCTATGAGGAAATAAAATCCAAATAGAAAAAGGGATAAAAACATGAGGAAAAATAGATAAGGATCAACATCGCTTGTCCCTTGTCACCTAAAGCATTCCCCTTGGTTTCCCCCAAATACTTTGGCTCCTGGATGAGCTTTCACAAGCATCCCTTAGTTTTCCTAGCTTTCTAGATCATTACATGTCCTTGGGGATGCTTGAATGATGTATTAGCTTGCCATGGGATGCTTATGAGATGTATTAGCATGTTCTTAGAATTTTTTTGACTATCTTAGCCATTCAAAGATATCTTTGATAGTCTAAATCTATTGAAATTCAAAACAACATAACCATCACAAAGTAGAAAAGGGTGGGGCCTTCTCAAAGCTTGTAGCCTAACATTCTGCCATGACTAACACACATTTATTATATTTTCATGTCATAATTCATTAAAGGCTTGAAATTTTAATAGGGTAGAGGGGCCCATAGTGGAGCACCCTAACTTCATGTTTCTCAAAATCCTATGTGAAAATTTCAAATCACTTCCAATTTTGTACAACAGTTTATTTGGCAACTCACATGCTTCTATATTTTGTTTTAGGGCCACATCATCAAATATGATGCCACATCAACATGCTTTTTGTTGAGGTATCCAAAAAGGCCCAAGAAAAAAGTGAGACCGATAGTGGTGCACTAAGTCATGTTTTATTGGTGCGCTAATCTGGCATCACATGATTTGTCAGTTTATGTACTTTATGGATAAAAAGTGTTTTGCAATTGGATATTAAGGTGCTCCACTATGGGGCCCACTAAGGACTACTTCTATCCCCACTATTGGACCCCACTCCACTATGGCCCCTCTCCCCTAACTACCTTTAGGAATATAAATAAAATTATTATGTTTTTATTTGTTCGTCTACATCTTGTTTTTTATATTTTTAAGATTACAATCAAATATGTTATATTCTTATTTGTGAAGTCAATTTTGAATGGTCATAGTCAATGGAAAAATGAGATCTTTAAATTCATTATGTTTAAACTTAAAAATAGGTCTTAGAAGTATATTTCCAAAATAATCTATAAAAAAGAAAATGCTATTAAATACTAATTCACACTAGTTTAGGTGTGAAATTGAAAGGTGGACAACGCCTAAAGAAAAGTGAGTAGATAGAATATGATGTATTTTGGAGTTAGTGGAGACAGAATGGCATTACATCATGGGGTATCTAGCTTAGATGAATATTCTAGCAAAATACAGTGAGATTTTGAATGTGGGCTTCTTCAAATAGGTTATTTGAAGAAGAAAGGATAACAAGAATTGCAAATTATTTCATCAAGATCCACAGCAGAAGATCTGGGATTCAAAAGGAAAGGGAGATCAAGTAGGCATTGTGTGGGTTGTCTATTTGATTAGGCTTTTGTGCTTAGCAGTGTGGTTCATTATTTAGTGGTCTCATAGGCTATTTGGCCTGGTGGATGCTATTAAAAACCTTAATTCATTCATCCATTCCATCACACTGCTTTTACTATTTTAAATGGGTTCAAAATTAACAAATTCCTAGTTTGAGAGGACAATCATGTGCCATTAGCAACCATTTATTTCTCTTTTTTCCCAAATCAAAGGTAGAGATAAGGTGTTAAATACTAATTCACACTAGTTTAGGTGTGAAATTGAAAGGTGGATAATGCCTAAAGAAAAGTGGGTAGATAGAATATGATGTATTCTGTATTTTGGAGTTAGTGGAGATAGAATGGCATTACATCGTGGATTGTCTGGTTTACATGAATATTCGAGTCAATTACATTGAGATTTTGAATGTGGGCTTCTTGAAATAACCTATTTGAAGAAGAAAGGATAACAAGAATTGTAAATTATTTAATCAAGATCCATAGTAGAAGATCTAGAATCCAAAAGGAAAGGGAGATCAAGTAGGCATCGTGTGGGCGGTCTATTTGATTAGGATTTTGTGCTTAGCAATGTGATTCATTATTCAGTGGTCCCATAGGCTATTTGGCCTCGTGGATGTTATTAAAAACCTTCATTCATTCATCCATTCCATCACATTGCTTTTACTATTTTAAGTGGTTTCAAAATTAACAATTTCCTAGTTTGAGAGGACAATAATGTGCCATTAACAACCATGTATTTCTCTTTTTTCCCAAATCAAAGGTAGAGATAATGAAGGATTGTAATATACTTTTGTATAATAGATAAAATAAAAGAAAGAAAAGATGAGTTTTACACATAAACTCTTTTCATGCTTTTTTGTTGAGATTGTTCTGGTGTACTCTACCTAAATATCGCTTGACAGTAGTCAAACAATCAATAGTAACTTTGCACTTTATTCCTACTCAAAAGTGGTAAATACATTCTTATTTTTAGTGGCCAAAATTCACCTTTCACATTGAAGTGAGTGTGGTTAAGGATAGCTATTTTCGTTAATGCAAATATTAGTCAAGGTTGCTATTGTTTTTGTTTGTGGGCCATCAATGGTTTGAAATTTGAATTTTATATTTTTTCCAAAGAATTTTTTATGCAAGTAGTCTTTTGAAAATTAGATTTAGAAAATAAAAAATTAACTATGTGAAGAGGTGTAACATTTAAATAAAATAATAAGTTATATATATGTTTGATAAAGGGCAAGCAATCATATAGCAAATAATCAAAGGTGTTATGATGTGTTTCAAAGGTGGTAGGGTTAAGAATACATTAAGATAATGGATAACAAGAGCTTTTTGCATGGAAGAAACATACTCCCATTCAAATTTTTGGTAGAGGTAGGTTGGGTAAGGCAAGTGTTAATCATTCTACATTATTTGAATTATGAAGCAACATGCAGGTGTCAATGTGGCGAATTGTAGCTCATAAGAGGATTGTATTTTGGCTTCAATCAGGAAAGTTTCTTAGAGGGGGCTTCAACTTTAGATTCTCATATTCATTTGAATGGCCTTCTCCAAGAGCATAAGAAAGGGGAAGCAGAAAAGTATGGATGATAAAAGGAAGAGAAACATATAAGTGACAAGATGATGAAGGAATGGGTGAGGGGAAAGGATATGATCAACAAATTTTTTGACTACTTGTGAAAGGAAATATCTAGTTCCCAAACCTTTGATTTTGGATTTTGTGTGTATGGGAGGTGGCAAAAGATATGGACGAGGCTCCTTGTGTGGTACTATCAAAGCTCTTGTTGGATCCTATCTAGTTGGTCACACATCTGAATGTATTAGATGCTTGACCCAATCCTTGGTGTGTGATTCCATGTTTTCAAGGACAACAATGATGTATCTATTCCATGATGATATTGAAGGGCTCGAAAACCAAGCATAGGTGTTCTACAATTGTAATTTGGATCACTCCATGGACTTATGGGAAATTTCCATAAAACCCACATGGTGGTAAGAAGATTGCTAAGAAAGGTAATTGTTTATAATGAAGCTAATTTGAATTATATGGGTTGTTGTTGTGCTATTGAGTCTAAGGATGAACCTACCATTATCTCCCTATGAGGGGGGAAATGTGCAAAATGTAATTGTGTTTATAGGACTTGGAGGTTTGCATACTTTTCCCCCACCCCCACTGTCTTGCTCATTATGACTTTGGGGTAGGATGACTGTAGTAATGTGCCACCTACTAGACCTCACTTTTTTTAATTTTTTCTTTCTATTTTAGATGGCCAATTTGAAGGTGGGATATTGCAATTTTTTCAGTGGGTTTGGTTTTTAAGGGTATATTTGTGTGGGCTCTGATGAAGGCAATATACAATAATATTATCCATGTTTCTCATGGGAATGGTTCTTCTTGTATGTATGTAGTCTTCTTACTACTTGGTAGCTTTTTACCCTCTCTCTTTTATGAATTGCATAATTGAATATATGTGTGTCGGTTCTTTTGTTCGACATATAGGAGATTTTAGTAGTTTTGTAGAACACTAACAATCATATGTTGGATTACTGAACTTTTTAAGTTACCAAAAATTGAGATTAATCATTTATTTTTATGGTTGTTAGGTGTCTAATTTGGGTGATCCCACAATACTGGTTTACAATTTTTGGCCAAACTGGACACTGAAATCATTTTTTCTAACTAAATCTTCACTTTCGAGCACCTATAGCGGCTAAACCGTGAGGAATTTGAAGATGATGCAAACTAGTGATTTGTGACATTTTGTCTGTAGATTCCAAATATATTTTTTTCAAAAATTTTGGAATCAGATTGCACTTCTTTTTCCATCTCCTTCGAAAACTAGTTTTTTTTCAGTAAACACCATTTTTAAGGAGTGACGCTCACTGTATACAACATAACTTTTTTTCCATGAAGGATAAAAATCTAGTTTTTTTAATTTAGATTTATAACTACGATATCTAGTGCTTCCAATTGGTTTCATAGTGTTCTATTGAATATTTTTTCCTTAATAAAGTTTCGAAGTCAAACCAATTACAATTCAGACATAGGTAGACCATATACAACGTAACTTTTTTTGTATGTATCGAAATTCAAAAAAAAATTGTTGGATCAAGGACTTCAATATCTGGTGCACTCATATTTTTCAAAAAATAAAAAATTGATAATCTTCTATTTATCCACATGTGCAGAACAGAGAGCTTTATTTTCAATGAAAAAACCTATGTTTAATAAATCTAAAAAAACAAATACATAATAAAACCAAAACATATTAAAATTATATTCATTGGATAACTCGTTCCAAGGACTAACATCATCTAGTTGGGTTTATGAAGTCTCCTCCATTTTCATCCTCAACTCGAGCTTTGAAGGGAAAAATTATGTAGTTTTTTAGTGCCAAAGGGTGAGAAGGTGGAAAAAGGGGAGTTTGAGTGAACCCCCTTTCTTTTTTTTGCTCATTTTGCCAGGAAATGTGGGACCCAACATTTAATGGGTTCGCTCAAAGGGGGGTTCTAGCGAACCCCTTTTGGGTTCGTTCGAGCCAAAAGTTCGTTCGAACCCCCAAAAACGAATTTTTTTTGCATGGGGTCATTTTTTGTAACTTTCCCTTCCTCACTCGAATTGTAAACCACTTTTGTGGGTTTACCCATTTAGATATATTAGCAAAAGAATAATGTGTTACACATAAAGATATAATATTTCATAATTTTAAAATAAATTTGAACAAAAAATAGGAAAAATATAGAATAATAAAAATAGTAAGTAATTTCTAGAGGCATTAGTGCAAGTGTTGTGAATAATCTATAGAGGGGGATTTTGATGGTAGGAAATTATTCCAATATAGCACACCAACAATTTATCGATGAAACCATATTATATGAAGAGTCTAGTAGTTGGGAGTTTGAAATGATCAATGGTGTGCTAACAAGATACATGGTGGCTTTTGGACAAGAAGTGATCAAAGGAAAATTCAACATTTTCTTCTTCAACACAAGCTCGAGCATTCAAAGACATATCACTAATACCTCTTAGGATTCTAACATGTTCGAATTGTCATGCAAGTATATTGGCATCCCACTATTCAAAGGAACAACAAAAACAAACATGTGGAACAGAATAATAGAGAAGTTTCCACACAAAGTGGCATCTTAGAAGGGCAAGTAGTTGTCTATGTTTGGGAAGATTTAGATGATCAAAGTTGTAGTGTCCGCCATTCCCATATACCAGATGTCAAACTTGCAAATCACTGCTAAGGTTGCTCATCTGATTAAAGGAATATTGAATAAATTCTTGTGGTGAGGTTCAAATGAGTCCAAATGTATATTGTTGGTCAATTGGGATACGACATGTAAAACAAAGGAGAACATCAAGCTTGGCCTACAAAAGGTAGCAAGACAAAATTATGCTCTTGGAGCCAAACTCATATGGAAAATTTATTGACCTCAAACAATCCCACATGAATAATGACCAACCCAAACCCTCCAAGAGGCTACCATATTTGGAACTTTATCTAGGAAATCAAAGGTCTCATCACTAACCACCCATCTTGGGTGGTCAACAATGGGAAAAGAATGTTCATGTCCTAGGACGAATTCATCTCAAGGGGTTGGGTTGCCCTAAAAATTCCACATAATTTTTACACCAATGTTGTGCCAAATTACATTCAAAGGACCAGGATCAAGTGGTGCCCCCCCACGTCTAGAAGACTCAAGCTCAACTTCGATAGATTGCCCTCTAGATTTGCAAAAATAAGCACATCATGAGCATCGAAGCTGAGGGAGATTCCTAGATCTGCATCAATGCAATCTAAGTAGGAGAATCATGAACTTGAAATTTTAGAGTATCACGAAAAGGATTTGGGAGGTACTTGACTACATGGCCTCCTTTAGAATTTAGCATTGTTTTCATGAGGTGAATTGCACGACCGTTTTTCTTGCTAACAGAGGCTATGAACAAATTGAGGATCTAATCATTTATGATAATGCTCAATGTGGGAATGATCAAAATACTTGGAGTTTCCACTTGTGTAACCTAATATTCAGCTTGTCGATTGTCCACTATTGCATGGATCTTCCATTGGAATGCAATTCGTTGAGGAGGAAGAGATTTTCAGTTTGTCTAAGATCTAGAAGACTTGTTGAGACAGTGAGTAGCATAATGATCCCCTCCACAAGTAAAGCATCCTTTTACATGTCCCTTCCTTCTTGCAAACTTGTGAAATTGATTGGCATTCCCTCCATTATTGTTGAAATTGTTGTTGTTGTTTCCTCGGCAATCTCTTCTTGGTTTGTTCAAGATGTTACGAGATCCCTTATTCTCTTTCCTTTGAGATTCTTGTGCTTCAACAAACTTCTTTGGCACCTGATTTACTTGAGACCCACCAAGCTTCTTTCAGTTTCTATTCTCTTGATAAGTTGAAATGGCTTTGATATTTTGCTCTTACTTGACTACCTTTTCATATATTAGATCCATAGTCTTTGGACCATGTACATCCACTTCACCTCCAATTGATCTATTCATCTCTATGATTAACTTTATAATACGAAAACGTTCATCCTTATGGTACATTGGCACATACTTCAAAAGATGAGTGAACTTTTCCCAATAATCATTCACCAACATATCACCTTGTCTCAAATTTTGAAAATCAGTTAACTTTTGATCATAAAAGAGTTGAGGTAGCCATCATTTTTGAAATATTTTGGCAAACTCATTCCAAGCTAAGGTTAGAGAGCTAAAACCAAGTTCCATCTTTTTGTTCATCCACTAGTTAGAAGCTTCTCCCCCTAACTGAAATACACCCCAAATAGCTTTGGTAACCTCAAAATAGTTTCTAATCTCAAAATATTTTTCCATTTGGATTAACCAAGCCTCAACATCATGTCCACTGGTGTTTCCCTCAAATTTTAGTGGGGTAACTTTTATCTTATCGCTGGACAACTCAGTTGCCACATGTTTCCTTTTGCTACTTTCTAATTTGGACAAAGATTCATCTTCCCTATGTTGATTTGATTAGTTAAAGTCATGAGAATTTTATCCCTCACCTTCATTAGGTATTTCTTCCTCTTCACCTAATAGAACTCTGTGATCTTATTTTTCTTTTCCTTTCACTTCTTGTTCAATATTTTCTATCCTTGCCCTAGTTTCATCCATGATGGTCAAGATACAATTCAACTTGGCTTCAGTATTATTTGGATTTTGTCCAACTTCCTAACTTTCTCCAAGATTCATCCTTGTTCTCACCATCTTTTCAAGAAAATGTTATACCTAAAGGTTCATCTATATTAGATCCTATCATGGTTTACTTAATATATTGAAAACTTTTCAAAAGAGAAAACATTCATATACAAGAAATTCTATTTTGCTCACAAGTTTTTATATAGAAAATAACTTTTCATTTATTCATAAGGATTTCAATTTCCTTCCATTTACATTGAATGACTGTTCAAGAAGTCAAGGGGAGAGTATTTGTTGGATTCACTCTCAAATACATAGCTTAACAAGGTATACCCTTAAGACTTTTGTTCATCTCTAATTTGTTCTTCTCTATCCCAAAAAGGATAGTATCCCTCAGATTTATCTTCCAGTACATAATTACAAGGTACATAACCTTCTGACTCACCACTTGGGGCTATGATGATTATTTTAGTCATGGGTAAAACATGAGGATCTCTAAACAACATAGTTGGACTAACACTACATTCTAAGGGCATATCCCTAGAAACTGATAGTAAGTCTAACTTTGCCAACGAGACAAGAGGCAGATAGTTGAAATTGGTTTCATTCCTCATCCTTCTCTTCTCTTGGCTTATTCGCGATAGAGCATGACTGATTGTCTTGGTATCACTTAGCCAGATGGTGTTGTTATACTTTGTTCCCTCTATAGTACGAACAAATGCTTTATTTTCCTTCTTTTCCCTTAGATAACACTCATTCTTGATTACTGACCTTCTTGCAATTAATCTGAGTTGCACCATCCTAGTACAAGACTTTACCAAACATCAGTATTCACATAATGTTGGAAGGGAAAACATAGCAAGCACATAGGTTCTAGAGTTGCACCTGGTAGCTTTGATACCACGTGTAACATGCCCCTTTCCTCTACACAGTAATTTTGCCTATGTTTTACCACAAGTAAACTTCAATCTAATGGCTAAACATATAGTAATAAAAAAAATTCCTTCATAACAAGATAAAATGCACATATGACAGCAACAAAATATCTTTCTCATTCATTCAAGGATTGGTACAATATTTCCAAAGAAATGATTTCATAATCCAAATATAAAATACATTTTCCATCTTTCAAGAAATAAATACAAGTTGCATACATAGCTCATCTGAGCTCCATTGTCACTAGAAATATAAATGATCCAGAAAACCCCCTTTCAAATCCTTGGCTTGCCAACTGAGAGGCGAAGCATCACTCAAGAACTTTTCCGCCATCCATGGACTAACTACGATCCCCCACACATCTACCACATATGGTAAGATGGCCCTACCCTTCGACAAAGAGCTTTGGCCTAGAAACCAAATAGTACTAGCCTATCCTGAGCTAGTGTTGTGTTCTGCATAACTAAAGCTTTACCATACTACACATCTATGTTCTATGTGTATGACAATCCCAAACTAGCATGAAAAGGTAACACAATGAAGTGGTGAATTACACCACTTTGGCTAAAGTATTCATCACCCAATACTTTGAGTGGACGTCACACGCTCACCCACCATTCTAGCTCAATTTGTTAAGATCAAATATATTTTATGCATAGGAAATTCCTTCCATAGGATAATCTACCACCCCAAGAACAACCTATATACTCAACGTAATCTATAACTCTTCTACTAGGTTAAACATGTGTTTCCATAACCTACCAATTTAAGTCTAGCTATAAGCTTACAAGGAACTCACTTTATTGAGTACTTTGTACTATATGTTCATATCTATGTAAACAATCACTCCTTAATATGGAGTATGTACAATCACATCAAATAATAGAAAACTCCACATTATAACAACAAATGATTATCTATTCTCATATGTTGAAAACAATCTATCCCTAAAGTTTATTACTTTCCAAACATCAAACAAACATAATATAATCAATTTAAATCAAGCAAACATGAAGAGTAAGATCTTCAACATGCCTATAAATATTAAGCTCCAATTGGTCTAGCTGGTTTCCAATCCTAGCCTCCACTATCAGCTTGCTACTTGGCAACAATTTACCTCTACACTTTTCCAAACTCCCTCACAAATTCTCACAAAAAAATTCTCACAAAAAAACTCTTGCAATTCACTCTCAAACTTCTCTCACAAACCTCAAAAAAACATAGCAGCTCTCAAAAAAATACCACAAAGTGTAGATTATGCATCCCAATGAGGTATAGATTTTCTCTATTCATACACAATAATCAGCTTCCCAATGCTAGAAACATGATGGATGGATCAACACTTCTAAGTTTGCATGGTTTGACTCAACTTAGCAAACAAAAGGTGGCAGATTTAAAACATAATACTCAGCTAATTAGAACAACAGGGCGTCCCATTCAAAGACAGCAAGAATTCACTTCAGATAAGCAAGGTAATTGTTAAAATAGGTTGAATCCATTTATGCTAGCAATCACAAGACTTATTCTCTCATTTACTCTTGGTTTCTATCGATGTACAAAGCTCTTAAAGTAGACTTCTAATGCAAAGCAAATATTCATAGCTTGGCGCCACATTAACCTATATTCGTGCTTTTGGTGTTTTGCAGTTTTGACAAAGACAAAGCTTTTAAATGTTTTGTAAACAGCTTTACAATACATATTGACCAAGTCTCAAATATGCCACGTGCCTTCCTTGTTATATATTGTGTTCTATATGCAAGTGGAATAATTCATAATACATGTTAATAGCGCTACATATATGTGTGCTTATTGTTGCACTTATTCACTTATTGAAATGCATTATATACTATGGTTCACATGGTATGCACATGGTTTAAATTAATATCAACACTTTACTTTTATAAACAACACTTTATCAATCATTGAAATATAATAACAATATATATATATACACATATATATATCAACTCAAACGATAATAAATAAACATCATTTGATATTCGAATGCACGGGCTTATATCCATTTACTATTCAAATTATCTTCATACATGAAAATATATATCTATATACATATATACATATGTATATTAATATACTTGTATGGACGTTGTCCTCACGTCAATACATACATGTATATCAATATGTATATACTCATATATATATATATATTACCTTCAAACATTCATAAAAGCAATAATATCGATTGGCATATCTTCATTAAATTATATATATACATGTCACTTTATCCATTCGATGTTCCTATGCATATGGGTAATTTCGCCCATAAGCATGCATAGATACGTCTATCTACGTATACTTATGTACGTGATTACTCATGTGTATGAGTTCATTGTGGTCATGTGTATATGTATATATATATATATCATCGATTGTACTCATAAAGGAAGTACTAAAAAACACAAAGAAACTCAAACACTTATTTCAAGCATGACTTCACAAACAACAAAACCTCACCTAAACAATCCATACATACATACATACATATATAGATAGATAGATAGAGAGAGAGAGAGAGAGAGAGAGAGAGAGAGAGAGATCATCAATTGTACTCATAAAGGAAGTACTGAAAAACACAAAGAAACTCAAACACTTATTTCAAGCATGACTTCACAAACAACAAAACCTCACCTAAACAATCCATACAAAGTATTTAAACTTTTACACAAAACTATTGACTTGACTATTCTATCAATGAGTGTGTGAAAGCTCAAATTAGACTCTCCTAAGGGTTTCCAAACCAAAATCCTTCTCCTGAGTGATACTTCCCCTCCCCTTCCGGAGGCATGAACTTGCACCTACAACCAACTTGTCACATTTTCAAAGGTAGCCAATTGATCACAAAACAATCACTTGCAATATATATTCAATAGTCAAAATAAGACACATATATAACATCAATTTGAATTGACCATTTGTTCATTCTATTTCCAATGAAGTACATTCACATTTATTCCCATCAAAGTTACAAACACACACACATATATGCAAGTATTTCATCTAGCTAGGTAAAAATAACTAAGTAATATACTACGGGGTGTAACATATTAAGCAACCGAGTGTGAAGCTACAATAATCTTAACTACTTGGAAGTGATAATACAATGTAAACTTCCAGCGCTAGGGCGGAGAAGGGAACATACCAATCTAGATAGTTTGTCTAATTTGTCTTTAGGTGTCAATCAGCCCATTCATCCATGCTTTGCTTGCATTTATATGGTAACAAGCAACTGATAAAATAATGTCTAAATCTGAATGAGTTCATCAGGGATCAAGTCTTGTAAAGGATGGGATCAGACCATGTCCTAAACATATTTGACCGTTCGGTACTACTCAGTCCTTAACTCTCAGCTGAAGAAGTTTCAACCTAAAGACTTGTACTCTTATTTTGAATAGCTAAAATAAAATTCTAAATAAAAAAAGTAATAACACTTGAGTAATTCAACCTTTTACAAATTGACCTGAAGAAAAATCGCTCTTCAAACAAATAAGTTGCAATCACCCTCGAAGGCTATAACCGATGCATTTCATGAAGTTTTTGAAAGTAGCATCTTATAATAGGGATCTAGACTAACGTTTTTCTCCAGTTATTGGTTCTGACACAATAAAGTATTTAGAATCTTACATCAATTTATTTAGCTCATTTGACAGAGGGAAGGACACAAAGAATTATTTAGAACTATTTCGTGATGATTTATTTAGCTCAATTGACAGAGGCAAGAAAACAGCTGTACTGTAAATGAAAGACAAACTTGCCATTGTTATGTGACTACTATGAGATAGTCTTTTTGCTGAGAAGTTCAAACAATATGCCATTTTTTTCTAGGCGTTCTTGCAAATCTGTAGAACCAAACACAATTCCCGGAGGGAAAACACCTCCCTTTGGTAAGCTTTTGCGTTGATCCATCACAATGAGAGCGCACTGAACAAGAATGATAGGAGTTGTTGCATAACCAATCTCAGGCCCTGAAATTCTAGTCACCACTTCCATATTTGGCTTTGATCCTTGCTGCAGAAGACGACTCTCATCAATATAGCCATGACCTACAAACCACATTTTGAAGGAAGCACTTCTAACCTCCTCTTCTGTGGGGCCCGTCTTCTTGAACTGTCCAAGACTGAAAATTTCCGGGTATTTGAGAAGAAGCGAGCGTCCCCACCTAAATTTGCTTAGTAGTAACATCATTAACCCCATACAAATTGCTCGAGGTATACTCCAGAAACATTTATAACCTATTTAAACATCAAAATAAAGAGGCTTTACCTCCGACCAGAATTTCCTCCTCTTCTCCACTAAGTCAGAGTTCTCGTTCACAACAGGCAAACCATATGGATTCTCTACCAATAAGGCTTGTGTTCTTTGAACAACAGCTACATCTGCTGAGGGTAACTTCATTGCCCATAGTCCAATTGATTTTTGGTGTTCTATTGACTTAGATTCGGTGCAGGAGGGCCGGGTATCTGCATGCAAAAAGCAATACTTAAAATTTTACAAGTCATCTTGTTCTACTCCCAGGTAGCAATAAGATGGATCAGAATGGTCAACTGTATACAATAATATATTACACATGGTATGTATTTCAAAACCTTCTTTCTTTTTATAAGGGTAAATGGAGGGTTTTTGAAAGAGCCCTAACTATTCTTTAGATAATAAGATTGATAAATCGATGAAGGTCAACCCACAACAAAAGACCATAACAAGGATCAAACTTTAATGCTGCAAAACAACAATAAACAATCAGCATTACGACCAAGAGAACTGAAACAGCAAACAGAGAACATACTAACCAACCATATAAAACAACTTGAATCCAAAATTTTCTTACATAAAACACTTTCTTCCATACAATGGTTACAGTAGATTATATGATAAATATAAAACATATATAATATACATTTCCATATCTTGGTAAGAGTTCAACGCTCGTTCATTTTATTGTAATGTTATAGAATAAAAAGGAAAAAACTACAATTCACATATTAGACATCACAGTATTCATGTGAAAAATGCTTGAAGGAAACACAAACAACTCCCAGATAATTCATCTTCATTTTTGGAAGGTAAACACTTTTAACTTAGCATGTTTCTCCCTACAAGATAATCTCCTTCAGATTCAACGTCAACTTGAAAGCTGTTAAATGACCAAACATCATGAAATTTTTGTATGACAGGAGGAGATGACCCTAAAATCCAGGCCTGGTTCGTACAAAGAATTGAGACACTCGTACCTGAGGTTTGGGGCGCCGAGGCCTGGATCTCCTAAGCTTGTGAAGCTCCTGCGCGTTAGCAATGCCTAGCACAGCAGTCTCAAAAGTTGTAATATTCAGCACAATTCGCTTGTCAGACTCCAAAACCAGATACGAATCCACGCTATGGGGCTCGCATGGCGGCTTCCACTGCATGGTATGGAATATGACGCCGAGCTCGGCGGGGACATAATCATAACCACAGGCAGAAACGACAAGCGAGCCGTTGAGAAGGGCAGTGTCATGGTAGAGCGCCTCCATTCTTTCCATGAATTCTGGCTCGCCCGTGATGTCCGGGTAATCCACGCCCGCTTCCACACAGGCGGCCACGACGGGCTCACCGTAGAGGTGGTAGGGACCCACGCAGCTCACAATGAGCCGTGTTCTCTTGCACAGCCCCGCCATGGACACCGCATCCGTCACGTCTGCTTCTATTATGGGGATTGAGGGCGGCACCGCCCCTTGTGCCGCCCATCGCAGCGTCTCCGCCAATTTCTCTCGGTTGCGCCCTGCTATGCCGATTCTTCTTCGCTCTTGCCCTTCCGGCCGCTCCAGATGCCTCAGAAATTCTCTCACGACGTATTTTGCTGTGAATCCTGAGGCGCCCAGAATCACTGCGTCCAATGCTTCTTCGTCTTCCATCTCTGCCTTCATTGTCCAACTCTCCCACTGCATTCCCAGGACATGGAGCTGCCCTGCTGGTCCAAAATGGCGTGAAAGGAGGAATTTAATAGAAGTATGATAAGGGGATGATGGGGTATTATTTTTCAATAAATTAATAAATATGGTCAAATGTGCTGTCTAATGGCTACATACATAATCCGAATAGGGTTCAAAAGTCAAAGTATATCGATAAATTAAATGGAAAGAAAAGCACGTGAATGAAACAAAATGATAAATAGATAAGTAAGTGGACTATTAATATTAAAAAGTGTGAAAAAGTGGACTATTAATATTAAAAAGTGTGGAAAAGTCAAAGAAAACATGTAGACAAGGTAACTTATGGGGAAAATAAAATATTGTATCAAGTATTTCAATCTTTCACATGACCACCACAAAAGAATTATATAGGAGTGGAAATAAAATGGAAAGCCGAAATTTTAATGATTTAGCTAAATAATAATTCACACTAGTTTACGTGTGAAATCGAAAGCTGCTAAATTTTAATTTACAATAGTTTAGGTGTGAAATTGAAAGTGCTAAATACTAATTCACACTAGTTTAGGTGTGAAATTGAAAGGTGGACAATGCCTAAGGAAAAGTGGGTAGTTAGAATATGATGTATTTTGTATTTTGGAGTTAGTGGAGATAGAATGGTATTACATCATGGAGTGTTTGGTTTACATGAATATTCGAGTCAATTACATTGAGAATTTGAATGTGGGCTTCTTGAAATAACTTATTTGAAGAAGAAAGGATAACAAGAATTACAAATTATTTCATCAAGATCCACAGTAGAAGATCTAGGATCTAAAAGGAAAGGGAGATCAAGTAGGCATCGTGTGGGCGATCTATTTGATTAGGCTTCTGTGCTTAGTAGTGTGATTCATTATTCAATGGTCCCATAGGCTATTTGGCCTCGTGGATGCTATTAAAAACATTCATTCATTCATCCATTCCATCGCATTGCTTTTACTATTTTAAGTGGGTTCAAAATTAACAATTTCCTAGTTTGAGAGGACAATAATGTGCCATTGACAACCATTTATTTCTCTCTTTTCCCAAATCAAAGGTAGAGATAATGAAGGATTGTAATATACTTTTGTGTAATAGATAAAATAAAAGAAAGAAAAGATGAGTTTTACACATGAACTTTTTTCATGCTTTTGTTGTTGAGATTGTTCTGGTGTACTCTACCTAAATATCACTTGACAGTAGTCAAACAAGCAATAGTAACTTTGCACTTTATTCCTACTAAAAAGTGGTAAATATGTTCTTATTTTTAGTGGTCAAAATTCACCTTTCACATTGAAGTGAGTGTGGTTAAGGATAGCTATTTTTGTGAATGCAAGTATTAGTCAAGGTTGCTATAATTTTGGTTTGTGGGCCATCAATGGTTTGAAATTTGAATTTTCTATTTTTTTCTAGAGAATTTTTTATGCAAGTAGTCTTTTGAAAATTAGCTTTAGAAAACAAAAAATTAATTATGTGAAGAGGTGTAACCTATAAATAAAATAATAAGTTATATATGTTTGATAAAGGGCAAGTAATCATAAAGCAAATAATCAAAGGTGCTATCATGTGTTTCAAAGGTGGTAGGGTTAATAATCCACTAAGATGATGGATAACAAGAGTTTTTCGCATGGAAGAAACATACTCGCATTCAAAGTTTTGGTAAAGGTAGGCTAGGTAAGGTAAGTGTTAGTCATTCTACTTTATTTGAATTATGAAGCAACATGCAGATGTCAATGTGGGGAATTGTAACTCATAAGAGGATTGTATTTTGGCTTCAATGAGGAAAGTTTCTTGGAGGGGGTTTCGGCTTTAGATTCTCACATTCATTTGAATGACCTTCTCCAAGAGCATGGGAAAGGGGAAGCAGAGAAGTATGGATGATCAAAGGAAGAGCAACATAGGTGGCAAGATGATGAAGGAATGGGTGAGGGGAAAGGATATGATCAACAAATTTTTGATTACTTGAAAAAGGAAATATCTAACCCAAACCTTTGATTTTGGATTTTGTGTTTATGGGAGGTGGCAAATGACATGGACGAGGCTCCTTGTGTGGTACTATTAAAGCTCTTGTTGGATCCTATCTAGTTCATCACACATTTGAATGTCTTTGATGCAACCCAATCCTTGGTGTGTGATTCCATGTTTTAAGAGAACAATGGCGCACATCTATTCCATGATGATATTGAAGGGGTCGAAAACCAAGCATAGGTGTTCTACAATTGTAATTTGGATCACTCCATGGGCTTATGGGCAATGTCCATAAAACCCACATTGTGGTAAGAAGATTGCTAATAATCTTAAGGTAATTATTTCTAATGAAGCTAATTTGAATTATGTGGGTTGTTGTGCTATTGAGTCTAAGGATGAACCTACCATGATCCCCTCTATGAGGGGGAAAATGTGCAAAATATAATTGTGTTTCTCGAACTTGGGGACTTGCATAATTGTCTTGCTCATTATGAATTTGGGGTAGGATGACTGTAGCAATGTGCCACCTACTACCTCTAGATTTTTTTTCTTTCTACTTTAGATGGCTAATTTGAAGGTGGTGTATTGCTAGTTTTTAGTGGGTTTAGTTTTTAAGGGTACATTTGTGTGGGCTCTAATGAAGGCAATATACAATACAATTATATTATCCATGTTTCTCATGGGAATGGTTCTTCTTGTATGTATGTAGTCTTCTTACTAGGCAGTTTGTTGGCCTCTCTCTTTGTGAATTGCATAATTGAATATATGTATGTGGGTTCTTTTGTTCGATAAATGGGGGATTTTAGTAGTTTTGTCGAACACTAACAATTTCATATGTTAGATTGGTGAACTTTTTTGCTTACCAAAATCTAAGCTTAATCATTTATTTTTGTGGTTGTTAGGTGTCTAATTGAGATATATTAGCAAAAGAATAATGTATTACACATAAAGATATAATATTTCATACTTTTAAGATAAACTCGAACAAAAAAATTAGGAAAAATATAGAATAATAAAAATAGTAAGTAATTTATAAGGACCCGGCGCTAGTGCATGTGTTGTGAATGATCTATTGAGGGGGATTCTAATGGTAGACAATTGTCTTAATATAACGGACCAACAATTTTCGATGACACCATATTATCCAACATTTTTCGTCTTCAACACAAGGTCAAGCATACAAAGACGCATCACTAATATCTCCTCGGCTTCAACACATCATTGTTGCCATGCAAGTATATTGGCATCCCATTGTTCAAAGGAATAACAAAAATGAACATGTGGAACAAAATAATAGAGAAGTGTCTTGAGACAAAGTGGCATCTTGGAAGGGCAAGTGGTTGTTTATGGCTGGGAAGATTCAAATGATCAAAGTTGTATTGTCCACCATCCCCATATACTAGATGTCCAGCTTGCAAATCATTGCTAAGGCCCCTCATCTAATATAAGGAATATTGAAGAAATTCTTCTAACAAGGTTCAAATGAGTCCAAATGTATCCCATTGGTCAGTTGGGATATGACATGTAAAACAAAGGAGAACAATGGGCTTGGCCTACAGAAGGTGGCAAGACAAAATTGTGCTCTTGGAGCCAAACTCATATGAAAATTTTTGGCCCAACTCATAACAAAATGGTGTCAAATATTGCAACAAAAACATTTGGACTCAGACAATCCCACTCGAATAATAACCAACCCAAACCCTCCAAGGGCAACCATATATGGAACTTTATGCACAAAAGAAAAGGTCGCATCACTGATCACCCATCTTGGGTGGTCAACAATGGGCAAAGAACGTTCATATCCTAGGACGAATTCATCTCAAAGGATTGGGTTGCCCTAAAGATCCCACATAATTTTTACACCAATGTTGTGCCAAAGAACATTCATAAGGACTAGGATCAAGTTGTCCCCCTCGGTCTCATCACTAATTATCTATCTTGGGTGGTCAAGAATTGGCAAAGAGCATTCATGTCCTAGGACGAATTCATCTCAAGGGATTGGGTTGCCCTAAAGATCCCACGTAATTTTTACACCAATGTTGTGTGAAAGAACATTCAAAGGACCAGGATCAAGTTGTCCCCCCCTCCCCCCGTCCTAGGACGAATTCATCTCAAGGGGTTGGGTTGCCCTAAAGATCCCACATTATTTTTACACCAATGTTGTGTGAAAGAACATTCAAAGGACCAGGATCAAGTTGTTCCACCCTCCCCAACGTCTAGAAGACTCAAGCTCAACTTCGACAGTGCCTCGCACTACTGATTGCTCTCTAGATTTGCAAGGATAAGCACATAAAGAGCATCAAAGTCGAGGGGTATTCCTACATCTGCATCAATGCAATCTTTAGTAGGAGAATCGTGAACAGGAAACTGCAGAGTATCACGAAAAAGATTTGGGAGGTACTTGACTGCATGGCCTCCTTTAGAATTTGGCATTGTTTTCATGAGGTGAATTGCACGGCCGATTTTCTTGCTAGCAGAGGCTATGAACAAATTGAGGATCTGATCATTTCTGATAATGCTCGATGTGGGAATGATCTGACTACTGAATGATCTCACTACCACTCCCTGTGCCCATGCTTCACAGGTATCTTTGTTGCTTCTCACCTTACAAATAGCTGCTCACTCCTCATTCAGACCAGATACGTAATGTAGATCGAAGGTTTGGTCTGTGCCTGCACTGTCACCCAAACGAAAAGAAAAAATAATGAACCTTTTGACCTTCTTAAAATAAATGATCAATCAACACAATCAATTAATCATAGAATTTGATGAATTATGAATAATAGTTCTATAACAAATAAATACTAAAAATGATACTTAGCTCTAAATTTGATGAAGATTCTCTGTGACAAATGTCACTAATAGATTTACTAATTTGTCAAAGCTTTGAAAAGGTCATACAAACACGCTCTATATTGATAAATAGTATGTTTGTTGCATATTTATACCCACATATATGAATCCTACCCATGGATCTAAACACTTCATGTAAAAATGATCTATGTAGAAATTAATGTTGGGAATCTACATGCCTCTATGTATAGATCTTATAATCTAAAAGTGTTGAGAAACAACATTTAGGAGCTTTCTAGGCTAGGATTGCTCTCCTTTAGTCAAACCCTTGTTATCAATTCAACATTTTGGTGAATATGATCAAATATAGAAAGTAAACCTGTAAATATGGCTAATATGTTGATGTGAGTTGATGATGCAATGTTGATGCTCTATGATGGATCTTCATATCTTGATGAATTGAAATGAATTTGTGTTTTTTAAATACAATATACAAGTACACAAGTTGATGAATTTTTCACTCAAATCATCATATAATAGATAGTTGGAGGGATTTGTCTTAGGCTCAAATTTTAAATTTGAATTTCAAGTTATAGGGACATTTTCACACCCATAAAATTGAACTAGGCTAATTCCAATCCCATAAATTTGACCCAAGATAATGGAATGATGAGGATTGTGACTAGTCCTTAGGGATAAGCCAACTTTTTATGCTAAAATATGTCACTCATACACTAGTCACCACGCTAAATACAACTAAGTCAAAAATGGGTCAAAATGAAGGAATACATTTTTCACATTACAAAAATAAAATATAACTATGTAATCTTAGATAATTTAATTAAATAAAAATATAAGCATATGACCATAAAAGATTTCATTGGTTACTAGAAGATTTCATTGGTTACTAGAAGGTTGTTATCATACCATCAACTATTAGAGAAAAAAATAAAATTTGAACACTTCATCCAACTAAATGGAGTAGTACGTAAAATACTTTATGAAAGTGGTTTAAGTTCCTTGGTTCAACAAGTAAACTTTACATGCTAATTATCAATATATAATAGTTAAGTATTGTTTTCATAATTACATAAAGAAACATCTCTTTTTCATATTGCTAAAAAGTAAGCAAAGAGGCTACAATATATATCCAAAAAGGCTAAACTAAGCTACTAAGTATGTTTAGCAAATAATTTAGCCACCTAAATGTACAAAATTGCCCGTAGAAGCGGAGTTGGCTTGGGTCGTGGGTTTGCTCCCCATAGGTCTCGGGTTCAACCCCCTACTCTCGTGGTTGACTAGTGGGCCTATATGCAGGCTATGGCATCCACTCACAGGGGGCTAGTCACACCCAGCTCGCCTCATGGGTTGCTAGGCCGTTGGGCTGAGTCGCAGGGACACCCCTGCCGCATAAAATATATATATATATATATATATATATATTTTATAGAGTGGCATATCATTTTTTATATTTAATTACATCACATGCAAAAAACTATTCATATATTAGATATTTCTTATTAGTCACTATCTTTAAGTCAAATCCTACAAATTCTTTTAAATCCATAATAAATAAAAATTCCTTTAGAGAAACACTTGCATTATGATTAATAAAATGTTGCAAAAATTGTCTTTGAATTCTTTCTATCATTTTATGATCACACATCAAGTCTTAAAGTTCCTTATCAATAGATTATCTTATCAATTTGGAGTAGCAAGGGTCATTTTGCATGGTACGAGCAATTTATTTGCTAGCATGTAGTTGTTTATCATCATCAAACTTTGGCCACCACTCTACATGTTTTCATCTTCTTTTACAATGTTCATTAGCCATTGGTTAACTAACTTGTAGAAGTATTCTTCCATAAGATTCAGTGATCCTTGCTTAATCATATTTAATTCTTCTTTAGAAATGTTTATAAACATTTTAACCTATAAGATGATAATAATTAAGTTGATTTCATAAAACAAATCGACAATTAACCTTATTTATTTTTACATAAACCTTTTAATTAGCGAAACACAATATCATGGCAAGACAAACATCTTTCCCAACCCACTTAACATTATTCTTTAGGGGAAAACCTTATATTTTGCTAACAAAAAGATAGTAATAAAAAAGATGAAAGGATTCTTGAATATTGTAAAACGAACATGCAACAATGTTAAATTTAGAAGTTTTCAACATAGACCTAACTTTACAAAAATAAAAGGAAAAATAAACTTTCTTAAACCTAAAAATAATATTTTCTTTCATTTCCAATCAAACAAATTAGCCCCACTTATTATTAAAATATAAATAAAAAAAGATCTTAACAAACAATTTATTATAATTTTTTAATTAATTTTTAATTATCTAGATTTCATATCTTATTATTATCTTCTTGAAATAACTATTTGGTTCACATTTTAGCTTAGTGATGTTTAGGAGGTGATTTCACTTATTTTAGCTTTTAATAATTATTTAAGATAAATTTGTAGCATTATATTAATTGGATGTTCTAAATGTTTTTGTGAGAAATCTTCATTCTCCAATGTCATATTTTTTTTAAATATTTTTTAATTTTAATTTTTATTTGTATTGATTGAGATCTAATTAAAAGGAAGCTATGAAGACTATGGTAATTATAGAGGAGTGTTTAAAAACTATTAAATTAATAAAAAGTTCACACTTAATAAATTATATTTAATTGATACATCAAGTTTTGTATAAATCAAAGAGTTAAGTTAGATAGATTAAATAAATTATATCATTTAATTATTTATTTATCACAAATTTTAACTAGTAATTTCAAAATTTAAACATAATATGTGATTACAAAGAAATGTGTTTTTATTTTAATAAGATCAAAATTCACACAAACAATATAAATGTTCGCTCTTAACTAAAACAAACTACACATATAATTACAATTCAAAATTTAGAACTAAAATTAAACTAATAAAAATATAATATAATTTGAGTAAACTCATAATATATTTGAAAAATAAATGACACCAAGAAAAACAAACACTATCACTATCTATATTTGATCTAAATATGATTTTAACCAAATAAACATGCAAATAAAATTACCACTATAATTTGAATAAATTTCTTAGAGATTATATACTAATAAAAAAACACTTTTAATTTGAATTTACTTGTCCAGAGAGGTGCTTTAGTCATTTAACATTGAAAGGATGAAATACATGGCCAAACTACATGTTTTCATAAAGGAATTTATGCTTAATGACAACATGAAATAAAGGGTTCGGATTTGTAAGCTAACTAAAGTAGCTGCAATAGAGAAAAAATAGAGAAAAAAAACATCAGTTTGAATGAGGAAAACCTTTTTAGAAATAACATCACTGCCCAAAGTTCAAATCAATTGGCATCAACAACAAAAGTTACAATACAATATTTGGGTACATACCCTCATAATAGTATCACCATGTAGACTAAAGCAATTTTGGTAGCTTAATACTACCTACAAATAAGCCATACACACTCCATTCCCAAGCACTAATAAATAGGCAAATATAAAATCACAAACCAAGAGTGGTTTTCTAAAACTATGAGTGAAAACATTGACCCAAAATTAGTGTCATATTTTGCCAAATTTCAACATCCAAGTTGCTCATGGGTGATCCCATAATAGTGGTTGACAATTTTTTTCCAAACTGGACACTAAAATAATTTTTTCTAACTAAATCTTCACTTTCAGGCACTTATAGCAGCTAAACCATGAGGAATTTGAAGATGATGCAAACTAGAATTTTGTGAAATTTTGTCTGTAGATTCTAAATATATTTTTTTCAAAAATTTTAGAATAATATTGCACCTCTTTTTCCATCTCCCTCAAAAAATATTATTTTTCAGAAAACAACATTTTTAAGGAGTGACGCTCACTGTATAATGCATAATTTTTTTTCCATGAAGGATAAAATTCTAATTCTTTCGAATTTAGATTTGTAACTATGATATATAGTGCTTCCACTTGGTTAGATAGTTTTTTATTGAATATTTTTTCCTTAATCAAGTTTTGAAGTCAAACCAATTACAATTCAGACATAGGCGGACCGTATAACGCATAACTTTATTTGTATGTATCAAAATTCAATTTTTCTCTTTTTGTTGGATCAATGACTTCAATATCTTGTGCACTCATATTTTTCAATTTTTGTTTTTTATAATCTACTATTTTTCCACATGTTTAGAACATAGAGCTTGATTTTTAGTGAAAAACTTACGTTCACAAGAAATAAAAAATAAATTTAATAATCAAATTTAATTTAATTATAATTATAATTTTTGGGAAGCTTATAATAAGGACTACATACTTACAAAAAATAAATTTTAAATGAATTCATTTGATCCCCAAAAGGTAAATCAAAAGTGGTTTTTTATCAGCATTTTGATAGGTGTAAAGGAGACTTCGTTATAGGTATGGTTTAAAACTAGAGGAGTTCTATCCAAGGGGGCTTGGTCTAAGGTGGTTTGATCAAACCCTCTTAAATTGGAATCCTTTAAATGAAACTTTTCAATGCTTAAATCATTATATTTTCTAAAAATATGTGATTTCAGCAAAAATCAGAATCTCCCATAAAGTGTAAACCACTATTGTGGCAGCACCCTCATGGTCTTCCAAGCTATGTTTAAAATATGCTCTCAGAGTTATCATATTTTTTAATAGAATATAACTCCTCAATTTGGGCATCCCATTTTGATATTTTAAAACTCATTCAAAGATGCATTTTGACTTTCCATAATTTAAGGAAGATTCCAATGTAACTCCCCATTAATCATGCTCTTAGACTTCATAAGAATCTACCATGAGTAACTCTTGTGTTACAATGTCATAATGACATTAGATGCTCTCACAAGCTCTTACACACTTTCCAAAGTATTTGACACATGGAAAATACTACCAACACAAGTGGGATGCTCCTTTCCCATACAAGGAAAAAATAATTAATAAATATGAACATTTACATGCAAAATTGACACATTTTCCAACAAATACTTGAAATGGTTTGCTAAAAATGTACATGGTGACAACATTGAGTGTTGAAGGTAAAGTTCCATAAATTGCATCCACTATTTATTTGATTAAGCAAGGTCAAATGATTTAAAATATCAATGAGATTTTAATTATATGACTATGTTTGATAGTTAAAAAATTATCGTTCTCTATTTGCATAGCATCCATCATTTTTTATTAAAGGAAAAACAAGCTTTCAAGGGACCTCAAAATCCTTTACACAACCAAACCACAGCAAAGTTACAACAAAAAAAGTTTTGAAGGGACTTTGAAACCCTTTACAACAAAAGACATCCAACACACAATTGAAAAACAACAAAAACCATAGCAAGAAAAAGACAAGCTATCACAAAACAATAGTCAAGCTATCACAAATTAGAAGCAGCTAACAGCACATACAATGCAACCAAACTACCAACAAAACAAATAAGGATGGTCAACTACACCACCCTTGGACCCTTCCTAATGCTTCAAGCACCCAATACTTAGGTGTGGGAAGCAAAGCATCCATTGCTATTGTTGTTTGGTTTAAATAAATAGAGAAGGGCTAAAAATGTCATAAGTGTTTTGTTGATCATCCAAAATTGTAATATCATATGCATAACATTTCAATTTATAACAAGTGTTAATATTTGTAAAGTAGTTTCAAATAATTTGGAATAAATACTCACTTTTTCATTGCCCAATAAGAACGCATTCAACCTTTAGCAACCTCTCTTAAGCTTTAGGGACCAAAAGCAATAATAAAATCTCCAAAAGTGTCATCAATGAATATATTTCCAAGCACAAAAGTGTTGTGAACAAAAATTTGAATTGAATTCTAGTGACTTCAATACATAATATGTTTTAAACTAGCACTTGCACCTAAAGAAGGTTCAAGGATTATGCCAATAGAAAATTATATGTATGTTAATATGTTAGAGAGTATGTGTGTGTATGGATGTGCTGCAAATTTTGATTATGAAATATTCACATACAAATTTAAAACATAAAGCAATGCAAATGAAAAGAGAAAGTTGTCATCAAACTGAAAAAAACACTGCAAATACAAATAGAATGATCTCATCCAAGTATCAAATCAATTTCTATCTAGCTTGTATGTGATAAGTGTGATTTTGGAGGTTTTTACCTAAGATTTTAGAAGCGTTTACCATTAAATGGCAGTTGGTTTACCATCAAACAACAAGTAAATCTTGTTTTTTGATTGTTCAACAGTGGTTTGTAGGCATGAAACTTGTTTTAGGCTCAAATCTCAGACCATATGTAGCCTATTAGCTAAAAATCATTTCCCCAACCTACTTATTCATTCAGCACCTAGAGAATTTTTTATTTAATTAGTTCCCACATCTAATTCTAATGATTATGAGTTACATTCCACCAACCTTTGTCCTACATGGTAGGAAAATGATGTCGGATTAGATAAGGTGAGGAAGAAATTGGAGATATTGGCAGGGCTCAGGTAAGATGACATGTGTGGCATGGTAATGGCTCTTCATTGATGAAGATAGACTTTATTCTAACATCCCAGTGATCCTATATGTTTTTACCTTCCTTTTGCATTTTCCTACTCTTATTTTTTATCTGTAATACCAAGAAGAAGCTCTTGATAGCTGCATAAATTTGTATGGATGGCCTTGACAACCTAAATTTAAATATGGTAAGGGTGTAAATGCAAGAAATGTACTACACAAAGGAGACTTTCTCTTCTTGAATCATGTGGAAGGAAAAATCAGTAAAAGAATGTTTATATTATTGCCAAATAAATATAGTTTGACCACTAACCCTTTAAATAAAAGTAAGCTTGGATAATCTAAGTTCATGCATTTAAGCAAGACATTAGAAACTAACAAAGAAAAACATCAAATAACACCTTTTTTATCTGCAGGCATTACATTAAACAATTTTTAAATATTTTCTTTCAAATCCAACGAATGGGGCAACATTGGTGTACAGTAACATAATATTGGTTTTCCAACAAAAAGCTTAATCTACTTATTAAAGTGTTCAAAATGAAATTTTTGCATGGCATATTTAGCATCTCAACTATTGCTCTAAAATTTTGAAAAGAAATTGACTTGATACTCATACTATATAACATCTTAATTCTCTATTAACAAAGGCATAATGTATGGATGTTCAGATTAGAGAATACTTGGCAAGTAACATACACCATTTGCTCATGCAATGAGGTCCTTTGTATAGGACTTGAATATTTTCTTAAACAATTACCCCCTTAAAATATTTCTTCTATTACTATTGTCATGTATTTAAGGAACTCTTTTGGTAAACCATACCATGGAGTGTCATTGAATGCATGGAAGTCTAGTCTTATCACCTATTTTGTTAGTCACATGCAATTTTGAGCTTGCTTACAAAAGTAATTGTCTGCTTATTTACATAAATAATAATAAACAAATTGCTAGGACTTTCAAATAAGGAAAAAATACAAACAACAACCAATCTATTTGTTGATGCAACCACAACCACTCTCTCTGTAGACCCTAATGAAGTTTTGGCACCATCCATGAGAGTAAGAAGTATGGAAACTATGCAGGACTCTTGTTCTCATCTACAATATCCAATTATAAATTGTTGCATCAATCTCATAAATAAATATAATGGTTTCTAGCAAGCAGATGGTTGGCATTTTCCTCTGTGTTTTGATGCACAGTGACCTGAGACAACATGCCTGAGATTTGAAAGTCTCTTGTGGTTATCATGGAATAATGTGATACCTTGGCAAGAAGGTAAGAAAAGAAAAATCTATTAAAATTTCTTCGACTCTTATAACCATGCTCGACCAAACAAATGCAAATATAAAGAAAAACAATGTCTTTTCCTCTATTCTTTGAGCTAAAATTTCGCTCTACTTGAAAGCCCTTACTTTCAAGACAAAAGAAATCAATATAATCCTTTGGAGCCTTCTTTCTTGCCAAAAGCGGTAGAAAAAAAAATAGCCTTTTCTTCTAAATAACTAAATCCTTTGAAATTTCTGCACTATTGCTCAAATTTCTCAATTTTCTCCCTAGAAAATCTCAATCCAATTCAAAACACTTTCTCTTTTCCAACGGCAACACAAAATCTGCAAAATCCTTTTTTCTCTTCTTGAATTCAAAATCCTTCGTTTTCTTCCCCCAAATCAGCACAAAAGTTTCAAATTCCTCCATTTTCTTAACGAAAGCAACAAAAGATCTCCAAGCCTTTTTCTCAAACTCCAAATATTTTCACATGTCTTTATAACGGTTCAAATTGCTACATATATTTGCTGAATAATCACGTTCTTACCCACAAACCTCAGCTTGTTCCCAAAAACAACAAGGACCAAAATCCTTATTTTTGGGGGCTAAAACAAGGAAAATGCTTCATTCTATACCAAAACAAGCAAAATCCTTCGCTCCTTGACCAATACATGCACAATCCTTTGGTTTTTTTTGCCGTAACAATCAAAATCCTTCGTTTTCTATTTGCCCTCAATTAAAATCCTTCGTTTCATTCCACCAAAATAAGGCAAAGCCTTTCCCTTCTCCCTTAGAAAAATTTACAACACCCTACCACCACATATTTTATTTAAAATGAGTCAAACCAAAACCAATCTCCTCCAAGTTGTCTCATCTAGAAAACTGTGAGCAAGACTCAACAATGGCACATCCCATGGTGCAGGGGTTGCTTTCTGGAATTTATGCATTGTGGAGAAAAAGCATCAGACCTATGGAGGCGCCCAAAGAGATTCTCCAAACCATTGACACAAATCGTAGGCCTCATCAAAGAGTTTTCAACACAAACCAACGCCATTCATTGCTACCTACCTTACCATCAATCATAAATTCTTCAATAACTGCTTTGCTACGTAGACTATACGTTAATGATTTAAATGATTTCCAACGTAGAAACTTGTTTACCAATGAGGAGAGCTATATACTAACAGAAGAAGATGGTATATTGGCATGAGACAAGTTTCGGTTGAAACCTCGCACTATATATAGCTATCAGCTAATGACAAAAAAAATATAAACTTTTTTCTCTATTTACATTTAAAAATAATAATTCCTTGTATCTCCAATGTAGCAATCATGTCACTTGGATAAAAGCATCCACACAAGGAAAGAGTACAATGTACCCAACAAAAAAGAATAATTAGCCGATAAGCTACATATAGTGTGAGATTTGAGTCTAAAACAAGTCTCATGCCTGCAAACCACTCTTGAGTCATTGGAAAACAAGTTTTAGTTGTTGTTTAATGGTAAAGCAGCTGTCATTTAATGATAAAAGCCTCTAAAATATTAGGTGAAAGCCTCTAAAATCTCACTTCAAACGTAAAAGGCAGATAAATATTGATTTTCCAACTAGATGGGAACATTCTATTTCTATTTGCAATCTTTTTTGTCAATTTGATGGAAACAAAGGTAGATCAATATTGATTTTCCAACTAGATGGGAACATTCTATTTCTATTTGCAATCTTTTTGTCAATTTGATAGAAACTTTCTTTTTTCATTTGCATTGCTTTATGTTTAAAATTTGTATGCAAATATTTCAAAATCAGATAATAATACTTATTTTCTTTAAGGAAAAAATCTAAATTTGTTTAAGTTTATTTCATTTCATTATTTAGCACTTATTATTAATTGTTTAATCTAGCCACATACAATTAGAATTTGGAGCACATGACATCCATACGCATCCATACACAAACATGTACTCTCTAACATACATATAATTTTCTATCAGTGTAATCCTTGAATCTCCTTTAAATGCAAGCGCTAGTTAGCACTTTGCCAGTTTTGAAGAACTCACCCCACACCCCTGAGATTGTATTATTACAACCAAACCCAATAAACTCTCTTCAAGATTTACTGAAGCACTAAAAGGTTTTATGGACAAATCGCCCTATTATATTTGGAAACGGCTATCCAGCCCTTAGAATGCACCCGGGCATGGATAGCCATCCCATACATCATAACTGTTGTTTTCCATTCTTCACGGCAAGTTAACTTCCTTTTCACTCTAGTTAACTGTAATATTGTTTGGAGCAAATAAAAAACTATAGTTTACTCTGCTTTTTTATTTTTCTGTTTTAATCCCCACGCCAAGCAGCTGTCTTCTTTTTCCCAGCAAGAACGGAAATATCTCAAACTCCTATTCCATACCAGTAGGGCTTAAATTTGATGGCTATATGACCGTATTTAGAGATTTTTGCTCTAAAATACAATCAAAATTTTAAGAAGATTGTATCAGATGAAAGGAGAGATTTTGGATAGAATGTCAAAATTTATATAGAATTATAATGATATATATATTTGATTTATATATAATTTTACTTACACTAAGGTATATCATAATGTTTTAAGGGCACCTTTGAATAGATAACCGTCATTAAAAAATTTGTTGACAGGCAAGGTCGACTGTCAAATTTAAGCCTTGCATACCAGTCACAAGATTTGATTTTTCAATAGTAATTTATTAATTTTATATATTATAAATATTTTTTAAAAAATAAAAAATTATTAAATTGAACTTTGTATTAAGAAATTATTTGAAATTTTATTTTTAATTAATAATGTTAATATAAAATTTAAAGAATATAAATTAGATAAAAATAAATTATTAGAAAAGATAGATTTTTTTTAATAATTAAATAAAATATTTATTATTAATTTATAAGAATTATATAGAAATTGAAAAAGAAACTCAACTTAAAATTTATATGAATTCATTTGAAAAATGTTCATTATGTTTAGTTGAAAACATGCTTTATCATTTATTTTGGTGAATTGATTCTTATAAACGTTGATGTAAAATATGCATCTTGATTACAATAATTTAAAATCTATAGATTTCATTTCTTTACTTTGAATAGTTTAAGTAATTTAATAGAATGATAATTATGCTTGTTTTAAATTTTTTCCTATGAGCTATTTTCCAATACAACCTTTAACATTTTCTTTTATTAATTTTAATTAAGTTATATTATTTTTATGGAATTTGGGCTATGTGAACTACAAGGTAAAAGCTTAATAGAACATATAGGATCTCTAAGGTGTCGTATTTTATAAATCGTATTTAAGAAATTTTTAAATTTAAATATATTTTTATTTTATTTAAATATAAAAAAATTGAATTTGATTTTATTTATTTTATTTCAAATTTAAAAATTTAAAAATATATACTATATATATAACATAGATAAAAATATTATTGTATTATCTAGTAAAATATAATTTAAAATATTATTTTAAACAATCTTTTTAACTTTTATTTATATAATTATTTTATTAATAATTAATTTTTTAATTATTTTCAAGAATAATATTAATTATTTTTTATATTGATAAAAATTGGGATTATTTTTGGGACCAAACACTATTACAATGAAATAATAGATAAATAAAAAATGTCTCATGAGATATGAAATATAAATAATCAAAAAATCATTGAAACTAGCAATCCTACATAGGGCTAGCAAATATATAGAAATGAAATGAAATAAAAAAAATGTAGACTAATCACTATCAACTTGATGTTGTAGGCCTATAGTTGCCTATGACTCCTTGAAGAAAAATTAACTTATTCTTCAAATGTGACCTCCATTGGATCAAGCGTTTAAGTGTTAGGGTCCCTTCTTTGTCCTTAGTTTTAGAAGTTCCCCCTTATAATATGTAGAGGTTGATGGGTATAGTCTTGATGGTTTCTTTACTCATTGCTAGGACGCTATAGAGTTTATTCTTAATTTCTTCCTAGTTTTACTATGTTTTAAGAAACTTCCTCTCAAGGCTTTCCTATTGTTGAAAGAGGCCATAAATTTTTGCAACTCAATCCATATTTCCTCATCTACATATTTATTTTTTGGGCCTTTAGCTTGATCAAACACTACTTTTTCAATGTGTTGTAACCTTAGGTTAAAGGTATGTAGCTACATAAAAAATTATTTCATAACATTGTCATGGAGATCATGATTTTCTTGGAGGTTTCCTTTTTCTTTATAGACCCAAACAATTATGGTACTCAATAGTGTGAAGAATAATTGAAGAGCTACACTAGTAGATAGAGTCATTTTTTATCTTTATTTTGGGCATCTACGCAGTCTATTTTAGGTCAATACCCTTGGTACTTGGCAACATGGGGTTTGTTAGAGGGGTTGGGGCTAAGGAAATGATGAGTTTTAGAGGAATCATTAACCAAAATGAATTTTCCTTTATCACATTTTTAATGGGAGTGGAGATAGAGGGATCTACAACATTAACCTTAGGGGGTTGGTGGGGGGCACAAGAATCTTAACTATAGGGGATTTTACAATTTTATCTTGCATAAGAACTTTGTATTATTGAGGGGTGTTTGGTTTGGCTAGATGATTTTTTGAGACAGTGGAGGAAGATTGACTATAATTTTTTTGGGGAATTAGAGTCATTGCAATAATTTTAGGCCTAAAAGAAGGGATTGATGGTTTAGCTAGCTCCTATATAAACAAGTGATAGATGAGACCTTGATGAAGAGGTAGAATAGATTTCCCAAAAGCACATTGAGAAAAAATTGTTCAAGAGAATTGTATAAGAAAAATTGGAAACTCATCTTTTTGTTATGCTCAAGATGGTTTAACATAGAAAATGATAGGAGTAGAAAAAAATGTACCTACCTTCAAGAGTGAAATATCTTATGATCTTTCCATTACTCTAGTAGATCATTTTGGTTGAGTGCATTTTGGTATCTAGATTTTTTATCCACTTTTTTGATAAATTTGATCATAAACAAGTGGTTTCATGCCTTGATGGTTTTCAAAATCTTGAGCCCCTCTATACTCTGATTGATGACTCAAATGTTTGACCATGATTTATACAATTTTTGACTAATCCATCTTACATCTCATGGATGATAGTTATGGGATAGTGGGGGCCTTGGGTTAGTTTTTTTGAAATCCAAAAGAAAAATGTAGTGTAGCTAGCTTTCCTTTAAGGAGGTTTTCCTCCAATTGTATAAAAATCTTCTTCCCTTTATGGCTACTTATTTCTTATCCTTGTACTATTGTTTGTTGTCTATATATCTTGTTAGGAAACTAATTCAAGATGTTTTATATTGAAAGAAATATTCACCCAAAAAGGTATTACATAATGATTCTAATAAGGATGTCAAATCTACAACTCTACTTTTATACTACCAATATCTTAGGTCAATATCCCCCTAGACTAAGTTTCTTATTTCTCCTTAAATAATATAGCACTATGGTGGATTTTTTATAGTTAAGTGTTGCACCATGTAGTTTCAATCCCTTGGAACCTTTTTACACCATCCAAAGTATTATATTAGAACTTATTGCACTTAAATAATCCTTTACATTAAATATGCTATTTGATATATTTATACAAGGTACATGCGTTTATTTATCACTATTTGTTTTCCCCTAAATTCCATGTACTTTATTAATGGTTTATATCTATCTATCTATCCATAAATAAATGATTTTAATATATTTATAAAATCTTTGTGCTCTAATTGCTTCATCAAGATCCACTCTCAAGAATTAAGGATCATGATTATTTTTCTTAGCTATGGTTGATCCTCATCATTCATTAAAAACTATCATATAAAATGGTTTTCCATTCAAGAAGTATCATTTTAGAAGCCTTCTAGATTGTATTGATCTTAAAGGTACACTTCTAGAAGCTAAAGCCATCTTTCTTGTTGTTACCAAGTGAGGTGGATCACTTTAAAACACTGTATATTACTTATTTCTTCCACTTGAGGTTCCACTAGTCTTTTGAAGACAACACATATATTACCCTATGAACTACATATCAATAAGGGTTGTTCTATTTATTTCTTCTACCAATAAGGAGGAATTTATAATAACACACATATTGTAGATTCCTCTCAATTTTTTCCTTCTTCACCCCCTTAGACTCTATTTGAACCAAATTTTCTCTCTTTCTATATTAGTTGAATCTTGTTTGAACCCTTAGTTTAATCCCCATCATTAAATTTCCATTAACAATAATCTATGTTACTCCTATTAATTTATTTCTCAATCCATCCATCTCAATTTATTTTTATGAAACCTTCTTACAAAATATAAACTTAGTTTATTCATTTAAAGAAAAATATCCCAAAATCAATGACTTTGCATCATTTAGTCCATATTGGTGCAGCTAAGATTTTCCTATCTTATCTTGTTGTATGCTATAGTTGTAGCCAAATAAGGTCATAAATGGCTTCAAATTGGAAATAAAAGCTAGATTCATGACAAAGATCAAGCTTACCATGCATTTTTGTGAGAAAATCATCAAAGAGAACCTTTAGAAGTTCCATAGAATGTAGAATTTCAAGCTCGAACTCAAACCCTAGTTCCTCAATGGTGGCGCCCTCTCAAGGCAACAAAGATGAAATAAAATGAAAATGAATGTTTACCATTCATTTTAGGGTTTGAAAGCCCTAAAAGAGGCCGATAGAAAGTAAAGGCATTTTTACCTTTAGTTTTTTGGAAAAGCTTTATTCACCATGCGTAGCATTTATTTTTTCCTTTGTAATTATTTTAAATGTTTCATAAGACTAAATCAAGCTTAAGCCTTTTTGCCTTCGACTTTATCAAAACTCCTTTATATTTTGTATTTAAAATAAAATTTCTTTAACTTTATTTAAGTGATGGAATATAAGTCACTTTAAATAAAAGTTACTTATGAATGCAAAATAAAAATGTCACATAAATTTTCAAAGATATAGTTAAAGGGAGTTAATTTTGGAGCTTTAAAAGCCTTTACATGCATCTTGGAGGCAGTTAAGGAGATTTGTAGACATATGGAGGAAGAATAGGGAAATGTGTTGATTTCATCACCAATTTAGCTTTAGTTAAGAGTCCAAGTGGTTGGAGTTTGACTTAAAGGAAGATTTTGAGGCATTTAAATCCTCAGTTCTTGCAATTTCAACACCTAGGGATTTTCAGTTATGCATGACCCTTTGGGTTGTTTTCAGATTTTGAACTCCTTATGCATATTTTGAGGAGTTTCTTTCAGTCAGATGCCTAATTTGAGGGAGAGGTTCGAGTTTTGACAACACATCATGTCAATTGGAGCCAAAATTCAAATTTTGAATTCTTGGAGGCTTTTGTATAAGTCTGATTCTTTTCTCATTTTCTCTCTAGTTTGGAGTTTTGTTCAAGACTATTGCATAGCAACATACATACTTTGTAACTCTTTCCTTGTGAGTTTTGACAGATTTGTAATGCAAGAGAGTCCTGATTTTCAATAAAAGAAGCTTGTTTCCTCCTCAATTTTCTTTTGGTCTGTGAATGTGAATTTTTTATTTTGTTGCATCAAAATTGTGAAAACACCATTGTTTTCCTTTTTTATGATCATCAGAAAGCTAAAACCTTTCATAAGAATCAGTTTTGCACGCATGTGTAGCAGAGTTGTGAGATAGTGTAGCTTCTTTAGTTCACTGGTTTTGTGATTTTCAACAGCATTGCCAAGTTTTACCTTTTGGTTCATCACCTATTAGTACTAGGTTTTAATTACAAGCACCTCCTTCTTTCCCTTTTCCCATCAGAATCACTAGTATTTAAAGATATATTCAAAGGGAGCCAACCCATGAGTCTAGAGGTCTACTCTCACCATAGGTTACCCATAGCCTGAGAGTAGTCCCATGTTGCACGGGGTTTAAGAGTTTTGAACTTAACAATCGGGTGCAAATCCCTATGACAACAATTGCAATGCAAAATACTAAAAAAAAATTTTAATAAAATTAGTTACTGTGTTGTTTCTTGATGATAACCCTTCCTTCTTGTATTGCTATGCCTAAATGATTGGAGACCTTTTTTTTCTTCAAGGGAATATATTTATTATTCTTTCTACCAATTTACTTCACTAAATGGGTTAGATTTATTGGCTTGTTCCTTGCCACTACTAAAGTAATTTGTTGGCTCCTAATGGAAAAATTATCTCAAACTTTGGAATGCATTCCATTGTCATCTTTGTTAATATTTCTTCATTTAAAAAGAAATATGTGGAAAAGAACCTTAATAGATTCCATATTCAATGTCATTTTTCAAAACCATATTAATTCTCAATACAATGGTCAAGTAAAAACCTCTAAGAATAACGGGAAAATCATCTAAATGTCTTACAAATTTATACCATATCTAACTTTTATATTATTTTTTGGCTTACTATATAAGAATCCATTTGCACTACACCTTACTCTTTTTTTATAGTGCTAGGATTATTATGCCAAGTTTGACCTTAAAATATCTTCTCTTCAAGAGCTTTACTTGATGTTCTAACTAATTTGATAATACTTATTGTAAATATTATCTCAAAGAAATCAAGGAACTTTATGAACATCATGTAAGTATCTTACAAAATATTCACACCTAGACTAACAATGGCTTAAATGGTTATATGATTAGTGTGTTTTCCCTTATTTATTTCAAGAACTAATGATTTGGTTCTCTAAGAAAAGTAACATGAAATACAAATAAATATGGGTAAATTTAGTCCTAATTGGTTGAGACCTTATCTTAATTCCTCTATCTATGGAAATATAATTTATTGCATCACCATTTTAGATAGTCAACATTTTAAATAACCCATAAACACCATTTTAATCTTCATCACATTTACATATATACCTACTATCTTCTAGTTTCTCTTACTATGTATTCAACTATAATAGAATACCTACTTTTTAGTAAACTCAATATTACAAAATTTACGACACATAAAAGAGTTGTAAGATGTGTAGGAGGTGCAAGATTAGATATCATTTAAAGTTTCTTGGCCATGAAACTATGGGGCATTAGATTTTTGACATGGCTTATGATTTTGACTGATTGTTTTTGAATAATATCACTTGATAGTTTCTATTTTTTTAATTTTACGCATATTGGAGGCATGTGATGGTCCATGCTTGCGATGTTATTTTGAGGTACTTATATGATGCTAGTTTATTGTGAAAAGGATACATGATTTTATTAGTGGACCTACTTGTTATTGAGATCAATACATGCTTGGGTCTCTTTTTGTGGCACAAATATTTTTATATAAGGGTTTCTCCATGTAAATATGGTATTCATATGGTTTTCATTTTTATGTCTACCCATTGATTAGTATATTAATTTTACAAGCTTAACACATTATTAGATTATATTAATTTTGATAATATTCATATTGCATCATTTACCTTAAGTTAACGAACATGAAGAAGACCATACTTCATTCATACACACAACATAAACAATGTGAATTCCAACTAATTTTCATGATTGCAAGTAAAGCAATGTGTCATTATTTTACATGATCTTGTTTATACATAAATGATGCCTCTACTAGATTGTTTGGCTATAATAGATCATTGTTTAGCTTCCATATGTAATACAATATTTTTAGGGGAATGAGCTTGAATACAATTTACTATGCCAAATTCTAGGGACTCTTAGATGCCTTCCCCAACTAGGAATTTTAATGCAATCTCCTTTATTAAAGTTGTAGTCAATTTTCTTGTGAAAAAGGAAAACATAATTTTTAATTTGAAAAAAAATGTAGAATTGAATTCTTCATCTAAGTCAAAATAATGAATGGTGTAATCATTTTTCTTGTAAAAAAGGAAAAAATAGCTTTTAATTTGAGAAAAAAATATATTTTAAATTAAGTTTTAAATATATTTGACTCTTGCTAACTACAACAACAATATCATGATTTAATCATCACACTCACGAACAACTTAAAATACTTCCATTTAAAATAAATTAAATTTTTGTAAAGTTTTAAAAATTTAGAAAATTTCAACAAATTATTTAGTTTTAAATTTATTTAATTTAAGACCATGTCATGATTGACTTTCATTTAAAATGTATTAAATTTTTCTAAAGTTTTAAAAATTTAAGAGATTTTAACAAATTATTTAGTTTAAATTTATTTAATTTAATAAAAATTATATGTCAAAGTGATAAGAGAAATAAAAAAAATTATAACAATAAGTTTAATTTTAATATAGAAAATTAGAATTTGAATAAGGTTATTCATTTTTTATATATATTTTCAAATAAAATATAATATACAAAATTAAAATCAAATCTTTGGTTTTAAATTTCACAATTTATTAAAACTAAATATTTTAAATATTTAAATTGTATAAGATTTTTATCTATGTTATATATATAGTATATATTTTTAAATTTTTCAATTTGAAATAAAATAAATTAAATTAAATTAAATTATTTATATTTAAATAAAATAAAAATGTATTTAAATTTAAAATTTTCTTAAATACGATTTATAAAATATGACACCTTAATTTTAGAGATCCTATATGTTCTATTAAGATTTTACCTTAATTAAAATTAATAAAAGAAAATGTCAAAGGTTGTATAGGAAAATAGCTCATAGGAAAAAATTTAAAACAAGCATAATTATCATTCTATTAAATTACTTAAACTATTAAACTATTCAAAATAAAGAAATGAAATCTATAGATTATTAAATTATTGTAATCAAGATGCATATTTTACATCAATGTTTATAAGAATCAATTCATCAAAATAAATGATAAAGCATGTTTTCAACTAAACATAATGAGCATTTTTGAAATGAATTCATATAAATTTTAAGTTGAGTTTATTTTTCAATTTCTATATAATTCTTATAAATTAATAATAAATATTCTATTTAATTATTAAAAAAAATCTATCTTTTCTAATAATTTATTTTTATCTAATTTATATTTTTCAAAATTTATATTAACACTATTAATTAAAAATAAAATTTCAAATAATTTCTTAATACAAAGTTCAATTTAATAATTTTTTAGTTTTTAAAAATTATTTATAATATATAAAATTAATAAATTACTATTGAAAAATCAAATCTTGTGACTGTTATGGAATAGGAGTTTCAGATATTTCCGTTCTTGCTGGGAAAAAGACAGACAGTTGCTTGGCGTGGGGATTAAAACAGAAAAATAAAAAAGCAGAGTAAACTATAGGTTTTTATTTGCTCCAAACAATATTACAGTTAACTAGAGTGAAAAGGAAGTTAACTTCTTGTGAAGAATGGAAAACAGCAGTTATGATGTATGGGATGGCTATCCATGTCCGGTTGCATTCTAGGGGCTGGATAGCCGTTTCCATTATATTTGGTTAAGAATATGCTTATCATCTGTTAGTTTTGAAGTTTCAAATTCATGATATGAAAGATATTAAAAAACTGACATCATCTAACGCTGTATCAATTTCCAGACCGTTTTTGTTTCTTCCTCCGCGGGCCTCACTTCTTCTCTTCCACGCTATGTTTGGCTAGGAATGGTTTAATGATACTCACATCCACGCTGAGTGGTTGCAGATTTTTGCAGCGTGAGGAATCTCGTGCCTTTGTTTGGCTGGCACCTCTATTAGTTATGGATTTCTTCGCAGATACCAAAACTAAAAATTGCACAAATATTAAATGAATGATGAAATGGCCAAAGTTCTTACACGGCAGATCAGACGATAAAAACGGCATGATTTTGCATACTTCAACTTGGTCACTCCATTAATTAAATTCCAAGCTGCCCTGGAAAATAGTGCTTTGTTGGAGATATTGTTGGTTTATGGCAATTCTTCTTTGCAAAACGCTGAAGTCGTTTGCATGGAAGGCATGATAATTTGCATCTCTTTTTGTTCACCTTGCAGAGACTTCCTCATGTTCCTTCGCCAAAACAAACACTATAATCTTCATCAAATTCCAGCTCTGATACCATATTTAAGTTTCCAGCCCAGATATTGAAAAAATTAAAAAAATCATATCGTAGACAATAAACAAAATGATATGCATATTTTTCATAGGATTGTGCATTGAAATGCTAAGGGTTTATAAAGCCTTTCATTTTCCCATACAATTGCGAAATCTCCCTTCTCAACCACTAGTGGTAAATAACTATCAACTACTTAGAAAGCCTTGTTCACCCATTAACTACCTTATGCAACTTCCACAAGGGAGATTCCTATAACATTCATTATTTATAAGTAGTAACTATTAAACATCATTAATTGGGCTAATAATATACAAAAATTGTAGTTGTAATGATCCATTATTATAGTGCACTTAAAGGGCCACATATGGGACTTCTGACATGTTTTTTTTCACTTATTTCACACTAAGGTGGATGAAGAGGTTCGTATCAAACCACCTTTGTTGGGTAGTAAAGATTTAAGATTGGAACTTATCAATCATGTTAGTGATTGTTTAATTTATCAAAAGATGGAATACGCCAATTCTGAATCTAGTTCTGTTTAAATCAGATGGAAGATCATCAATAAGAGGAATACAAAAAGGTTTGCACGGGGATTAATCGCTGTGATATCCCTTAATGACTTTATAGCTCCTTGGGAGATCTATGGTAAATGATGCTTCAAGGTTCATTCCAGATTTTCGTATTATAAATAAGTTTGAAAATGAAGTATATTCATGTTTGGGGATGAATAATTGAAATAGAATTCCAAATAATAACATTGCAAGTATCGGAGATTCATTGCATTCGGTATCTATCAAGAGCTAAACTTATAAAGCAACTTGTAAAGACCAAACAGATATTATTGGAAGACTGGACATTACAAGAAAATTTAAATGAGTCGTGTTATTTTCTAGGTGAAGTTATAACTAATTCTCTTGAAAATAATCTTAGTAAAGTAGAATATTCAAGTAAAATATATTGATATATCATCAGTAAATAATATTTTGGCTGTGGAGCATTCAACGTCAATATATTTTTACAACAATCACGTTAAACCCTTCTCATGCATCTACCAAACAAGTGCAAAGAACCGTGCATTAGGGATTTTTTATTACCCTTTCAATTTGGAACCTGTAATCTATTTTCTAATGCATTAAAAAAAGTCATTTTTGCACATAAAATAGATGAAAAGTAAAAGGCAATGCTATGGAAAATGACAAATGCTGATATATAAAATCTGATTAATGGTAGAATAATGCAACAGAATGAAACAATAGAGAAACCTGCAAATGAATGATGCTGATGTAAACAAATCAATATGTAATGCCGTTGTTTCAATTCAGACTAAATATGATAATATGTTAGCCTATTTCAGTAAACGAAGAAGCTATTTTTCACAGTTATAAGATGAATTCATAGTTTTGTTTTGTTTCGTTTACTTTTTCTACTGAATATTTTAGACACTTACAGATTTTTCTGGATCATTCCTCAAGTGTATCTTGAAAACTTCATGAATTCTTAAATACTGGCATCTTCAAAACTATACTATAATCGTTAGGATGTTATTGGTCATGGTAGCCGAGAGATTTATTACAATATGCAAGTATTTAAATTTAACAATTATCCTAGATGTACACATGATGATTCTTGTGAAGAAGGAAAACATATTGTTGATTCTTGCATATTTGAATTCAAAGTTAAAAGATAAACTATTTTTCATGTTACAAATTCCTTTAGTCCTTTGATGAGGACATCAAGGGATTCAAATAAATAGATCACCATTTCATAGCAGAAGCTCAAAAAGTTATTAACTGACTCAGTTCCAAAAGTACATGGATATAACAGAGAAGCCAAGAAACTTGAAAAGAAGAAGCAAAAACAAGAACACGTGGATGAGTTGTGCTCAAATTAATTTAATTTTACTCGCACTAAACTACCCTCCATTCCCTCTAAGATATTCTTACTAGTAAACGTCATTGATTAATGTTAGGGACAAAGAACACTGATCACTTCTTGCTGTGCTTCAAATGTTGCATTTGATAACGAAAAAATTAAGATTTTAAACAAATAATTGTTTAAAATGCTCTATTTTCCATTCTATTGAACTTTTAAAGCAGCCTTGTGGACCATTGTTTCCTTGTGGATTTGATGGCAGCTCTTCTCAACAAGTTCCAGCAGCTTTTCTATATTAACAGACCATGAGTTGAGAATTTCATTACTGTCTTGAGCAGTCCTGAAACTTACAATACCAGCAGGCCTATCAACCTTTGCCACCAAAGTCTTCAAAACAACCATGTCCGAGAGATGTTTTTCTGTTTCCTGCACACATCAATGTTGCATCAGTCAGTCTCTATCTACTTATGTCTCTCCTATAGACATGAGACAGGGTCAAGAAGACAATAAGGAACCTGAGATTGGCATCAATAATCCTAATAATGCTTGATAGTTAATTACACACCTAATAACACTTGACGAATTGAAGATTATTACACAAGATCAATACACAAAACGAAGGTATTTATCTAACCAGTGTTTGATTGGAGGTAGACTTCCTTTGTGACTTTGAGCACTACAGTAGCATGAGTCATATATACATTTGCAGATGTGACATGGAGACAAAAAAGCTGGATACTTCGAGGAAGAAATTTTAGGAAAATTAAATTGGTTGACGATGACAGCAAAACAAAGTGCTATTTAAGCTCACATGCATGAAATAAATGATAATCAAGTTTCAAACCTGTTAGCTACCAAAAAACCATTAAATCCAAATGGTATATACCAGGCAGTACAGGCATGCCAAACACAAACAAGTTAAGTAGAATACTCTACAATTTACATGGCATTGCTACAAGAGCTCCTAAAAACAGTTCAGAAATGCAAAAATGAAGGGGAGGGTTATAAGAGTTAGGATGAGAAAGAAAGATACCAATAAAACAGGTGGTCTACAGCAAAAATTATTTTTTAAGAGGATGATTGCAATAAGCTGCAAGTAAAGAAGAGGTTTAAAACAGGGAAACGGGATCCATAACAAAGCCAAGCAATGATACAGCCTCAAAGATCATAACAATGGATCAGTGGAAAGGATATCAGAGATTCCTTTAGTCCTGTTAGTGTTCAACATGGATGATATCCAGAGTATTAATTTATTGACAAGCAACGTGTTAAAAATACCTTACTACTCTTGACAATTGCTTGAACACACTCTTCAAACTATGAAACTGGTTACAATCGATGATATTCAATAATCAAGAAGGATCTCTTTGAAAGATATGTTCCCAAATTAAACTTACTGAGCCAATTTCATGTTTATGTTCAAAATCCTAAAAGATAGAGCAAAAGACCAAGCACACCCCATATACCATAGCTGTGACCCACCATAGAACTAGGATATATGCAATGCAAGTTCTGAAGCATCTTAAAGTTCCTAGATGCCATATCAAGCACTAAGACTCTCTGGAGAAAGCTTGTAACTTAAGGTCAGTAGATATTAAACACAAATTGAAAAAACCTTGTAATTCCACTAAACCACAGACACGAGAGTGCATCATGCTTTCCTGGAGGGTTTAATATGAGTAACTACAATAAGCATCAGCTAATTTTTCATTAGACGATTGCAATTGTAAAGGAAATATATCTAAACAGGTTGCAACTTTGTTATCCAAACAACCTGAAAGCTGAAGGATAATAGCTCTGAAAAGTATGGCAACGTAATTCTAGAACAATACTAATGAATAAAATCCAAGCAACTGATATATTTCAGCCTCAGAAGAATAGTACTAAACAAAATTCCATGTAAAAACCATACAGGCATGCTTACACAACTAAATGCATATTAGAACAAGATCTGAGGAACTCTTACAAGTTCCAGCTTGTGTTTCTTTGAATTTATAAATGGATAATAGTAATAAATTAAATGGAATCTCTATCTAAATTACAACTTCAAGCATATAAGCAACTAACCTGAATGCTGAGGCATAATAACTCTGCAAGTCGTGCCAGAGTAATCCGTGAATAATATTTTGACACAACTAAAATGTTCTGTAGAAATCGAAAGAAAGATGAAATGAGAATAATTAACAGTCAGAGTAGAGAAAGTTTGCAGCATCTATATCATATAGCAGTGCAATAATATACTTACATGTTCAATGACACGCTCTCTAAGGTGCTCAGCAGCTTTATCACCTAGAAACCCTCCTGGCATATTAGTCTCCAGCTCAAATTCCATTTGGTATACTTCCCAAAAGGGCACCCACTGTATCACTTCCATTGTAACAAAGTACTTCAACAATGCACTGCACCCAATTAATGTTCATACACAAAACCAATTAAGATAAAAGTATAGAGTTTCTGGAAAGAATGCTTAAAAAGAAAAAACAAACAAACAATTGCAAAAAGACACGTCACAAACAGTCAAAATTTGTATTTGTACTTCGCACAAAATAGAGAGCAGCATTAGACAAAGTGGTTGCTAGGAATTCTCCTGTATAGTGCACCTAAACTGAGCACATAGAGGCTGGCTTGGAGAGGAGCTGAACAGCTACCCATTAATGGAAGATGTAAATCAACATGGAAGAATGACACCCATCAATTCTAGCCATCTTATTACTCCAACTATTTAACAACAGCTGCAACATGATCAGTCTATTTATTGCAAAATTTTGAGGATTTCTCTTCAGATATAAATTGACAATTCAAAGCTTTCTCACTCTACATTCCATTCTGGAAATTATAATATGTATCAACTTGGACTGATGCCACCACACATTGAGCAGCATGTTCCTGAACTACCCCAAAACCTTTCAACCTGGACATCCCAACATTCAAAGGTAAAATTGATACCATAGCATTGGATAACTAGAGCAGCAACTGGAAGCATATTTCTCTATCAATCATTTCACTGCTATAGGAAAGATTATTTTCCATAGTTCCACGGGGATGCATCCCCCCAAAAAAAGTAGACGAACCTGAGACGGGGACGTTTCTGAGACGCGGGGACGCCTAGGAAACGTCCCCCAGCCGTCCCCTGAACGTTTCCTTCAAAGGAGACTTCCAAGCGTCATCTTCTGGACGTCTCCAATGTCCCCCATAAAAAATTTATTAAAAAAATGGTCTTCTTTTTAAATTTTTTTTTAAAAAGTAAAATTTAAAATTTTAATATTATTTTGTTACCCTAACTAGTCGACTTAAGTCAAAGTCTACTATAGTCTATCATTGAAAATTTTCATTTTGTTTTAATTTTCACTTTCTTCTTGTGTGTGCATATAGTTTGAGGCTTGAACGACTCAGAGACAGTGGATTTATGAGAGCCAGAGGGTACTGCTGGGCTTTCACATTTTCTGATTTCATAACTGCTGGGTAGAATACTGAACATGTTTGCAAAATGTGGAAGCATGGGCAAGGCATGTGAACTGTTTTGAGAGCCAGAGGGTACTGCTGGGCTTTCACATTTTCTGATTTCATAACTGCTGGGTAGAATACTGAACATGTTTGCAAAATGTGGAAGCATGGGCAAGGCATGTGAACTGTTTGGCTGAATGCAATCATGCATTCAGCCAAACAGTTCACATGCCTTGCCCGTGCTTCCACATTTTGCAGACATGTTCTACCAAAGGCAGAGCATTTTAAATTTTTCAATCTTGTGCATACCCTGCAATATTCAATATTGTGCATATCCTGCAAGCAGCATTATTCAACATTTACTAGTTAAATGAAATCATTGCAATGTGTTTAAACCCTAAACTTTACTTATTCCTTAGGCTTCTACAGTTATACATCTTTTTATAACTAATTTTTCAAGTACTATATGTATTTCAACGCACCTCTCACCCCCCCAAAAGAACACCATCCTACAAGAATTAGTCCAGCGCCTAAGCCTTTCCACTAAAGCATACCCAAGACCATACTCTCTTAGTTGGTTGCAACAAGGTAAGGATATTTCGTAAAAGTATAATGTATTGTCAAGTATGCAATTAAACCCATGCAAGACACAATTATTTGTGATGTCACATCATTAGAGGCCTATAACATACTACTTGGGAGGCCATGTGTATGACAAGGATAGTATTTATCAAATGAAGTCATAATGGTGGAGGGAACATGTCTATGATAGCTATTTCTATGTTCATGGGTCTTCACCAAAAACTAAAATAGTTGTAGTATCTGCCAAACAATGTCGCAAGATCATTTCACACATGCAAGAGTTTGTGTTTCTCACAGTTCATCCAAAGGCTTCTACACAAAAAAGCATGTAGAGGTAGCATGCTTGGATGTGCAATCATCATAACAGCAACAACTCCAAGAAATTGCAGTAATACAAGAATTTTTTTTTAGTGCAACCCAAGATCAATTTTGTTGTCAAATTTCCTAAACCAAATTTTTCTCTTCCAAATAACCCTATGTACTTCATATTCATTTGGGAGAGTGATAAAGTTCAGTGCCAAATTTAGTAGTTGATTGATCAAGACAATATCATACCCAACTATTTTCCATTCAACAGCAAGGCAGTTCTTGCACCAAAGATGGATGGCTCATGGCACCATGTGCCTCTATATTGACTATCACACACCAACAAGATCATGATGAAGAATCAATATCTCTATCATGCATCAACGACCTCTTGAACTAACTCCATGGTACACAATACTTCACTAAGATCAACCTCAAGTTAAGATATCACCAAGTACTAGTTCATCCTAAATGTTTGGAAGAGAACAATTGGAAGACAACATTCAAAACCACACAAGTGTACAAATGGACAGTTATGCCCTTCGACCTAACCAACATGCCAATGACATTCATGCACCCAATGAACAACATCTTGTGTCACTTCAACTCCTCCATCAATGTCTACCTCGATGACATTCTTGTCTTCAGCAAGATGTGAGAGGAACTCATGGAGCATGTCTCACATGTCCTAGACAAACTATGCCAACACAAGTTGCAAGCCAACTTTAGCAGGTGTACCTTTAGCAATATGCAAATCTCATATTTGGGGTACATAATCAATTGCATAGGTATCCATGTGCATGTAGAGAAAATCAAGATGATTTGAGACTAGCCAACTCCATGCAACATCACCGAATTACACAACTCTCTCAAACTTGCCAACTTCTATGATAATTTGTCCTCAAATTTTCACACATCACTTCGTCACTCAGCCAAACCATGCATGCCAAGGCAATATTCTTTTGGATCCCTACATAATAGTGCACTCTCAAGGAGCTTAGCAACATCTCTACGTGATACTTGTTTTAACAATGCCAAACATTGCATACACCTTAAAGATTCAAATTGATGCATCTGACTATGCAACTTGTGCAATACTCATTCAACATGGGCATTTGATTGCTTACTATTCAAACATTCAACAACACAATTCAATACTACTCTACCAATGAGAAAGATTTGTACATCATTGTTCAAGTCGTTAAGCAATGGTACCACAACATTTTGGGTAAGGAGATAGTGATTGATTTTGATCATATGCCTCTTCAATGTTTATATGCAAAAAGCAAGTTGGAGAATGTGTCCCACAAGAAGTGAACAGCATATTTGCGAGAGGTCCATCTTGTGATTAATCATAAGAAGGCAAAAGGTGATAAGACAACAAATTAACTAACCGCTAGTTCACACACTCATCAAAGTACTCAACCTGCATAGTCAAAACTCAACTTGCACAATCACAACTTCGTCAACTCCAAGACCCTCTACTCAACAATTTCAAACTTTGCACAAACCTATGTTGTGCTCACACAAGGTATATCTTCAAGCTCAAACATCTATGTGTTACAGAAGGCACACCCGGCCAATTGTTCATCTAGGAGGCACATTATGCCAAGACAATTAGACACCATGGTGTTACCAAGACTCTAGCAATGCTATAACATTCTCAATGGCCTTATATATGTGCAAATATTGAGTGCCATATCATGTCTTGCATTCCTTGTTGCATTACCAAGCCAATGAATATGAAGTTCAAGCTTCACACACTTCTAAGAATTCCACAAAAGGCTTAGGAATCTACCATCATGGATTTCATAAGCAAACTCCGTATGATAAAGCTTTAGCATAACTCAATGTTTGTTGAAGTGGATAGATTTTCAAAAAAGGCCATCATGGTTGCTTGCAAGAGTATCACAATGTAGATCACATGCCTTTTTTTCAACTATGCTTGGGTGCATTTTAGGCTACCTATATCTATTGCGTTTGATCATGACCTTGGATTTGTTGACACATTCTAGTATTCCTTCTGGTAGAGAGTGGATACACAAACAAATCAATCCACAAACAAATTGCTAAATGAGGCAATCAATCACATGTTGTTGTATATCTTGTGCATCTACAACAATGCACATCCAAGCCCTTGGTATGATAATCTGATTTACATCAAGCATGCTTATAACAAAGCCTTGCATGGTTGCATGGTGAAGAGCACACAAAAAATACTAAGAGGGCAGGGGGGTGAATCAATATTTTAAAAACTTAAAACTTTACGAACCAACAATCAAAACAGAAGAAGCAAACATTCAACAAGAAGAACACCAATATCACGTGGAAAACCCTTTCCGGTAAAAAACCACGGCAAGACTATTGCTTTCATTAATCTTCAAAAGGGCACCAACCTAAGAGACTACAATCTCCAGATTACAAAAGTGAGCACCAACTCATTGGAAGCACCAACTTCGAACAGCTAAAGCACCAACTCCAGTGTGAGCACCAACTCGCTAAGAAATTTCACAACACAGGAACACTACATTCGTGACTCCAAAATAAGATCTTCACTTCATCTGATTTCCAAACAACTCAAGTTTGCATATGCTTGACTCAAGCTTGCATATATGCTCATTGTAGAAACTCTAAGATTTTTGTATTCAATCCCTTTTGTTCATACATACTTTTCAATGCCCATACTCTCTACAAACCTGAAAATCATATATCTTCAACACCCATAGGAATATCATATCATATATCAACCCCCTTCAGAAAAATCAACACTTCTATGGAAGTAATCAAATTCGCATCCTTTTTACCCATCCATGAAAAATGAATACCACACTAAAAAATGCCTTGCATCTCCCTACATGATACAACTCCAAAAAGAGTGCAGATATAACTATAGCAAAAATGACTAGTAATTAACTTTTGCATGCATAACCAATTTTTTGAGCGCATTCGCGAATAAATTAATACAACACAACTCTTGCACAAATCAGACGTTACAATTATAAATACGGCAGGGGATTTTTTTACGATCATGGTCTGACTTCCTAAAGAGTATGGTCCACCGTTCAACATGCCATTAAGGCTAGACTTTCATGCATCCACCAAAAACAATAGTGCATGGAGATCTTCTTATTCATACAAACTTTCACATTCATATCTCTTGTATAATTCGCCAAGGATTTAAAAATTAAAACTCATCTTCAACATCACGGCAGGAGAATTAAAACAGTTATAAAACCCGGGCTGCCACCATTACACAAGCCACCCTCAACTATTGAATCAACAGAAACAATTAAAGCCATCTCCCTATATTTGAAAGGTGTTACAAATGAATCCTAGATGTGTAAAGAGGTTGGCTTATTTAACTCTTTGCACAGGTCGATTCAATGAAATACAGTGGCTCACTAAAGTTCATGGCTTCTAAAGATGTATGTGATCTCCTTGAAATACCACGATGACTCCTGTTAATCCCGGCCTTCTCTATCCATGTGGCGACAAGGAGGAAATGAGTAAGCGACAACTGAAATAATATAATTAAGTTGCCAAAGATGTGTGACGCAGTCAAAGGGGCCGATAAATCCCAAGGAGAAGTCAATTTCCTTTGACCTGTTGAGGTTCCACGAAGACACAATTTTGAGCTTCCATTTAAATGTAAATGTATATGTTGTAACACATACCCGTGATCACCAATTTTGCTAAGCGTGTTAGACTTCGAGGACTCTTTCCAAACCCATCCCTGCTGAAGGTGGTCAAGAACTTAGGAAACATGCATTCAAGACAGACCACATCATTACATTGTATTTCATAAACCTCAAGTTGTTGGTGATGTTCTCTCAAATCAGCATACAAAAATGCTACTAAACCAAGTACCTTTGACATCAATGACAAAATATTCAACATATTGGCTTAGAACTTTCTAGACATGTCTTGGGCTCTAGCCTATAGAACCCTTGGACATATCTTACAACATGCCATTGCAAATGGAATCATGTACACAAGAACAAAAAGTGAATAAAGCCCAAAAGTTTATGCAACACATCAAGAGTGCCCATCAACGATTTTAAAAAAATTTCACACCAGTAGTAAAAGTACAAAGTGCACCATGATACACCACACATTTCACTCTTCAAGCTCACTGACAAACTCTAGTTGTATCTTTAGAAGGAACACTTCAAAAGTCCAGATTGGAAGATCAAGCCTTTGCACTTTGGTCCATAAACTATTTTGTGAGTAGCTAGTGAGAACGCATTTGTTCTCAATATCCCACAATACCTGGGATTGCACCTAATATTCACTATGGAACACCTTGAGCTCCTTACCTTCCTCTTCTTGAGTTAGTGCCAACTCAACATCCCTCAAACTTGGGTCTTAAGCATTTGCACACAATGGTGCAAGATGAGATTACACAATGCCACAACACTTACTCACCAAGGTTCACATTCTCTATTTAGAGTGGCTAAGGTAGGTTAGTATGTAGATCAAGTGAGGTACAATCTTTAGTAGATTCATGATTAGTTTCCACAACCCACCAAAGATGTGATGGTGGCCATTATATCTCAAGAAAAGGAAAATGGATAGAAGACAATAACGCAAGCCTAAGAGAACATTGTGTGTGCATTGACGATCTTCCACATTATCGTGCACGTTTTCACAACATATGTGGCAGTATGATTTGTTCCACTATGTGGCACCACACATGACTCAACACAACTTAAGGTGTCAACTCACATCGTTAGTAGATCAGTTACACATTGTATCTTTAGCACACTTCAATAACAAGAACCAATAGCCAACCATCAAGAATCTCAACCAACAAGCAATTGGAGGGTCGATGATTTAGGACATAAAATCTTTCAAATTCCTTTCTTGTTTTGTAACTATAATGTACATTATTTATTCACTCAAGTCCACATTTACGATGATAACAAATAACTGAATAGTTATAGGCAAGCCAATTTGATGTGTTCACCCCATTTTGGTCGAAACAATCTTCCTTACATGCCATACTATTTGTATCATTTATTCTAACCTATTCAATTTTTATTGTGAATAGTAGCATACATATTTGCTAAAATCCCTCTACTTGCATATTTCAATTGTGTGTTGATTTACTAACCTCCTATTTTTTTGCACATAATCTATAAACCCATCCTTCTCAAGATTTGTTTGTCTCCCAAACCACCCAGGATCTGGATCAACATTAGACAAATCAACAACAAATAACAAGGCATGTATCCAGAATGCCTTCTCCTTAAGTTTGGCATCTTGCATTCTATGAATGATGGTACAATTATGAATGGTCAAGTTAAAAATAAAAAGTGAGAGCCTATGGACAAGGTTATTGAAATTTGATTATAAATTTATCCAACTTACATGTCATCAATCATACCACAAAGCTGGTTTGAAGCTCTTCCCAAATGAGCACTTTGATTTGACTTGATTGAGATGCAAAGAAAAATCTCTTCAATCTTCTTGCATGTGGCGGTTAAATTTGGGAAGAGATTGAACCAAGTTAACACCACTAACACTTAGGGTTCTACCACAATCCATTGGTGACTATTTTTCCAAGCCTCATTATTACTATTCCATTGGGGCATGTTGCAAATGTCCCCAACTTTTTGAAAGATTTGGTGATGGCCCAAAAAAAGAGGGACATATACCTTTTCTGTCTTTTTAGGTACTCTCTAGCATCCCCTAGTCATCCCTCAGGCATCCCAACATCTATTAGTCGTCTTAGGGACTTCAGACATCCCCCAAAATCAAATGCATAAAAAATAGCAATTTTTTTAAATATTCTAAAATGCATGCTTGTTCCTAATTACATTCACCAAAAAAGAAGGTAAGGGAGAATAGGAAGATAGGAAAAGAGAACATGAAATGAGGAGGAAAAGAGAGGAAAACAAAGATCAGTAATTTCTGAGATATTAAGCAAATAATGAGACCGAATTTTGAACTTGTATGCATTATGTTGATGCGAATGTTGGTGCCATAGAATGTTGACTCCAATTTAAAAAGGCCCAATCACAAATGTTTTTTTCCAATTAATATTTGGGGCTTACATTGATGGTGAAGTGAACAACTGATTTTGTTCTCTAGGTAAAGAAATGCATGATTTTTCTTGGGAAGAATTGGAAGAGATTTATTTAGCTTGACAAAAATAATAACAAGCTTGTTGATGATAATTAATAAGCTTATTGACAATATAATGATGATATGCCCCTCATTCAAGGGTTAAGAGATTCTAATAATGGATGGAATAATGGGAATCAAAATGATTCTAATTTGAATGGGGAATGAAAAGATTGGGATTACACCCCTAAATTTTTTGTGAAAATGAACTTTGATAGGGCATCAAGGAGAAATTTGGGCAAAATTGGTGCAGGTTTTGTGCTCAAAAGCTCAAATGAAAGTTGTGTATGGCAGGCATCTCTTATTTGGTGTTAGAACAAGGGATAATCTAAATGGCAAGTGGTTGTAGCAGGAATAGTGGTAGCAGCTTCCAAGGAATTGATAATCTTATTGTTGGAATGTAGAATACCTATAGGAAGGCATGGCCCTAGAGAGGATGAATTTAAGAAGCAACCACGAGGGTGATGAGTTGAGAGCAAATAATTTGGCGGCTTTGGTAGGTAGGGTTTCGCTGCTCAAGCATTGAATTTATGTGTTGCATTTTTCTATCAAGAGTAGGTGTTGCACAAACTATAAGTAACCCATTGTAATGGTAAGCTAGCGGTTTCAAATGATCATACTATACCTTCTTTCTATGGTAAAACAATTCATCATGCAAAAAAGAGGGAAAGGTTCTCTAAGGGGTTCGTCTAAATGCCCTCAACCCCCTATGTTATCGTAGGGCATCCTCTGTTGAGGTGGTTCTTATGTTTCAACTCATTCAAGTGCTAGTGACCAGTGTGTTTGTTGGCATTGGTGATAACTTGTAGGGTCAAGAGATGTGTCTCTGGTTTTTGTGGTAGCTAGGTGTTTGTCTTGTTTCAAAGGAGTTTCACTATTTTGATGGTTTTGTGTTTTAAGCATCTAGATTTTGGGTATGGAGGGTGTTATATGTGTACTTGCTTGCAGGTTTCTACCTATTGTATTTTGTTGGCTGCTAAAAGCTTAGGTATTAAGCTTGCAGCATTGTTTGCAGGTAGTTTTCTAGTTTGTTGGTGTTGTCTTTGTCCCCAACATGTTGCATTTTGTACAAGTTTTGATAGTTTAGTATATATATCCCTCTACGATGTAATTCTGGCTTTTGAGCCTTTTTTGTTGTAATATCCATTTATAGAACATTTCCTATTTTTGCCTCTAAACAGTATTTCTAACTAAAAAATGATAATTGTATTTATTTTATAAATACAACTTAATCACAAATTATGATATTCAGATTTATCACTTTGACATAATTCTGAAAATAGACTTATCTTGATTTTCTGCTATAATTCTCCAGGTTTCTCCTTCCTATTTGCAGCTATTTTTCCTAGAATGTTTGTCCTTGATTTCTAGACAAGTTATGGGTTTTCCTTCAGTAACTTGATAGGAGAAGTTTAGGGATTTTCATCCTTAAATCTCTTAATTTTCCTTGGAGGGTTTTTGTCCTCTTTGGCTGTAATATTTACTTGCAAAGTCACACTATATTTATTCCTAATTCATTCCTCTCCACAATGAAATGATCTCCCTTTATACCTTATTATTGAGGGAGTCACAACCTTTCACATACAACTACTGCCTTTTGAAGGAGTCACATCATTTCTTATTCAACTGCTGCCCCTTGATAACTTAAAGACTAAAGTTTAATTTTAATTTAATTCTTCTTTGTTCCCAATCGCTAGTGTGAAACTAGCACCACTTTTTCCTTAAGTATTATTTCCATCGACTTATATGATATTGGCACCACTTCAAGCGATTTCCTTATTTGTTAATTTAGGGAGATTATCATTGTCTAATGCTGGAGAAGCAATCTTTGACACCAACAGTCTTTGTCTTTTGGTGAAGTGTGATTCATATTGTAATTCCAAGCCATAAATCTGCTGCTTTCAAACATTAGAGAATGGGATTTATTGCCACTGAGTCATCCAAACCATCCAAAAGCTACTGCAAGGATTGCATGTTGCCTCCTTGAATGCATTGATGATGATGCAGATGGGAATTGCTGGATATAGGAGTATTGAATGTATTCTGTTTGAAAACAGTTCATTACATTTGTTTTGAAGATTTATCTTTATTGGGTAGGTTAAGGGGGCTGTGGAGAGGAGGGAGAGTCCTATAGATTCCCCATCTACATTATCTAGGAAAATGATGATGATGAACTTTGCTTTCTTTGTCAAATATTTTGATTCAAACAATCCCTACACAATTCAAAATAATGCTTTAAGTGCTTTCTAAAAATTATTACCTTAAAAATTCTAACTAGTACTAAGCATATGGTGGCCATCCAAGGTTGAGGTTAACATATGGGTGTTAGCATAAAAAACTATGAGGTTAATCTAAACAATGTTTGTGTGCTAAGATGCCCTATTATCCAATATACTCAAAACTACGATAATTGCTCCTGAGATAGAGCAACATCATTCAATAGTTGTAAGGAAGAAGCCACTCCATGCACTATGTCCAACTTGAGATCTTAACCAAGTAGAATTCTCCATAGTCTTAACATAGTATGATTCACTACTCAATATAACTGATTCCCACAAGTTACCATTTGTCCTAATACAACTAACTATTGAAGATGAATGTAATATGCCCAATTAGGGATATTGTATATTTCTAATTGATTTAACTCCACGGGATACCAATGATAAATCTTATTTCAAACTAGATTTATTGCAACAAATAATATACTTAACAGCATATGCAGAAACAAATGATAAACCCTTGCAAAATGATCAATCGACACAGCAATTCACAATAACTGGTAATCCTCTTATCGCAGCAACGAATTACAGTTACAAACAATTCAGTTTGGCAAAACTTTCACGAACAACTGCAGCAATATTATCATCAGAGAATAGCAATCTACAATAATCAGAATTACAACTCCTAGGCGCTAAAATAGCTGCCAAAATATTTAGGCAAACATGTGCTACAGAAGCCACCCGAACAATGAAACAGTGAAGCCCACCAAATAGAATCCCTGCGTGAGACTGCCAAGACTAGTTCAGGGTTTTTGTCCACTAAACAGCTATGAAAATTAAGGGGTTTCCATCTTCCAATATCCAATGATAGACGAATAGGATGTCCAATCTATTCAAGTGAAATCAATGGATTAGCAAACATGCCTTCTCTTGAACCCAGTCTTGATAAATATGTAATTTTCCAATTATTTTCCTCTCCCTCCAAAATGCACCCACAGAATCCTTGGCTGTCGCCATTTTTAAAATGATCAGCTTACATTTCCCAAGTATAATTAGCATGAACTCATTGAAATAGCAGATTTTGTTCATATAACCTTGTTGCTGATTGATGTCACTGCAAATTGATACAATCGACCTATTTAGATGGCAGATCAATTTACCCAAATGGTCACAGCCTCAAATGAGATTCAGACCATTAATCATTGCAATCTTGAAGAATATGGATCGCTGCAAAACAATTATGAATTGTAAATTTCAAAGGATATTTCTTTAGCTACAACTATAAATTAATCCAATCTACACAATGGTGATTTCTATGTAAAATATCTCCAAGGAATTGTGGGTTTTCATCCTCCGATTCCAGACCTAGAAGGTTTTCATCCTCTAGTTAATTGAACCAAAGTCCATTGCTCCAACAAGGAGTAGAAATCAGAAAATAGAATGGTTAATCAATATCCGTCCTCCTTGCTTGGCTTCTCTTAAATAGAGTTTTCCTCTAAAAGACATAACTCTTCAAATTTCCTTCATGTCCCTTGGTTGATATTTGAGAGGAATTCTTTAAAATACACTTTAATTATAAGAGACCTTATTTTATATTTTAACTTTACTTGAGGCCCTCTTTATTGTAACTGTAATCCCATTTCCTTCGAACAAAATTCCCAAAACCCACCAAAAATGTATGATGGGCTTTCTGGGTTTCAACATAGCTTAGTTTCAAAAAAAGGGACATTACACTAGGTACATACAGTACAGCCATCCAAGCATATGCAAAAGCTGATGGGTTGGATTGGTCACAAATGGCTAGAAACAAGAAGCAAGGCAGCCCAACACATGCAACACTCCTTCATATTCATTGTCACCCCTCCAATTTTGCCTGATTAATATAAATGAAGCAATTATACTAGGTATTTATGTCAAATAGCTTCATTGCTGAAATATCAGGATTAAAATTGATTTGCACATGATAGGTAGGTTTTTGATCAATTGGATGATATACAGAGCATGAGGATCATTTAACATACAAGTTCCACATCTTTGGACCCCAGGACCAATAGTCCAAGTGACATGAAGTAATCTCCCTGGATATGAGACATCAGAGGATTAAGATTTCTAAAACCAAGACTATGAAAGATCTTGGGAATCAAAACCCCATTACTACATTACCTAAGGTCTTAGCATATTCTAGCTCATCCCAAGAACCAAGGTCCTTATCTGATGATTACAGTCTCTCTGTTGACTATTTCCCTATCTTGAACCGTCAGGCCAATGATACTTCGTGCTCAGTTGCATCTTCAGGTCCTCCCATAATCCCAAGAGGATTAAAAATAATCTGAGTTCCTGTGTCCAGATCACATTCTGTCAATCTGATATCCCATTTTTTCAATACCTCAAGGTAAGTCCATCCTAAAATAAATTAAGCCCAATCAGGGTGAGACATCTTTAAAGGCACTTGGGTTAATTATTTTCTTGCCAATTCTTCAAGAAATGGAAACCATAAAGCTACCAGAAGTGAGAACCAGCACAGACTAGAAACTAAAGAAGATGGTGTGCAGTTCTGCATTGGGAGAATCATTAACCCTCCTTAAAAGACAAAAAACCACTGATATAAAGTTTGGGTAAGAATGTGTACTGCAGTGGCTGAAACAAACAAAATTTGACCACCTTAACATATCAGTTTGGAATGATATGATGTCCTTGAAAATAGGAAATATATAATACTCCTTTGCAAAATAATTGTACCTTTAAAATATGTAGATAGACAGCTATATGAAATGTTTATTTGAAAAGTAACATTGCAATCTTACGTCACTATAACAGACTCCAGCTCAACGTCAAGATGAAAAATCAGAATTTCTGATGATATTACATTTCTATTTTGTCAGACAAGGAATCCATTCATTTTCCAATGTCTGATACACAATAAGTTAAGAGTATATATTTCTGATGTGTAAGAATCGCTTCACCTTTTGAAATGGTCAGTTTGAATGCTTGCTGAATAACTTATTGAGTCAACACAGTGAACTTGAAAGTATCAAATATGCCTAGTGCTTTTATGATTTATCAAAAACCCTATTATTAAAGAAAAAGAGAAACACATTCCTGCAGTAAGTCAATGGTTGATAATGGAGACATGTAGGGTTCCCATTGTTGCAAAAAAAAAAAAATGGTTGGTGCATATCTACTCAAGTCAACCGGCTAAGAAAGAAAAGAAAAAAGGATAAACAAAAGATAATATGAAACTATAAACATAAAAATGAACAGAGGTAGCCAATTAGATATAAGACTGAAAAACAGAAGATAAATACCGAAATTTTGGAATTTCAGATAGCTTTTTATCTTCAAGTGTAGCATTAAGGAGACTTGATTGCATGGGATCATAAGGTGCCAATACGAGGTACCAGCAGATTTTTCTCAATACCTGCAGTGTTATTGTAACAGGAACAAGAATGAGTCCCAAATTGTCACAATGCCAAATCTTATCTTAAATTTAAAATGCACACTTACAGGAATCCACAGAGATGGGTCTTCCTTCACTGAGGGTATTTCATAAATTGACTTATAGCTGCGGCAGATTTCCAAATAATCATTACTGTGAGAGTGATACCTGTAGGCATGATAACATTTGTAATTTAGTTAAAACAGATGTAAGGAATTCATAAAGCTCTTCAAACAATGCTTCAGTTTTCCACTACAAAACATTCAGTTAAAACATCAACACCTAAAAAAATAGTGATATTACAGTATTGAACAACATGATTCAACATAAATCGGCTCCAGATGCCCGTAGCAGTCTAAACAGTACATAATTTTGAAATTAAAAACTACTGAGACTGTCTTCAAAACACATTCCAACAGTCCACACAATAATGTGAATCAGAGGATATACAATTGTTTCCATAATTACCCTGGCAGTGGGGTTTGTATGCTGAACAAAAACCCATTTAAAACAAAATAAAATAACGATAACCTGCATTGAGCTTGAATCACAAGCTTAAACTACCAAGACTCAATTTGAAGACATCCCTACACTTGAAGGGTCTACAAAAACACGAAGCCTGTAGGACATGTAATGGCTTCTAGAAACACACTCGGTTCAGATTGAAAATAACCATGGGAGTGGATCTGTATGATTATGTGATGAAAAAAAACCTATTTTAAACAGAATAATTTGGCAATGGTATACCATTTGCTTGATGCATTACAATTCAAGATTCAGCTAACAGATTTATTTAATAAATTTTTCCGACTGAAAGTGGACAAGATTAAAGATCTGTGCATTTCCTTGTATATTTCATTTCAAGAACCAGACTCGAGTCTTCTTATTTCTTGTGGTCATAGAACAAATGAAGAAGAGATTAACTTATTTGTCAAATAAAACTATGTAACATTTAGAATGGAAAACATTGATGTAATTGATGATTTTGCACAAGATGTGTAAACGTAAACTTGGTAGAAAAAAAGGAGGAAAGACAATCATGTGATGTGTTATTATTTTAAGATATTTTTCGAAAAGCTACTGCTGCACGCAATTTCAGACTTTTTACCACAAAAAAAATTCATTGAATAGCATGCTCTCGGAAGATTTTGGCAGTAGAATACCATCACCACTGCAATATGGAAAAAAACAGTTAGATGCTGAATTCACCAAGCTATTATACCGGACTTCACATTTTCCTTCCTTCTCTGTGGGCAAGGAAGTGATTGTCATGTGGAACAACAGAGTCAGTAGTAATTAGTAAGCCCTAACTTGATCAAGCATTTGGTTTGTATGGCAATCAAATCGTAAAAAATTATCTAAACATGATAATATTTAGTCATGAGCAAAAAAAGGATAATTTCCCAAGTTTCAAATAGTTGTATATTTTTTGAAACGTAAGTAGGCAGTGGTATAGCTTTGAGTATGAAATTAAAACAAGTGAGTCATGCTTGGTGCATGCAAGGGGAGGAGCTGTGTGTAGCTCGCAGGTGTATAATTCCGCGATGCACTTGTAAGAAGTCAAGTGCCCCAGAGGAGGACTCGCTGGTTAAGGGAGGTGTAGTCTGAGAACAAGAAAGAGCTTGTCCGCAAGGGAGTTGCAAGTAGTGTTTGTCAGTGCCGTGTGAGGTAGACCTCTTTGGAAAGAAAAAGAGGCAGTCGATCCATGTATTGGTCTAGCCCCGTGACAGTCTTATCCAACATAGAAATGAAAGAAGGTTAGAATGATAAATTGAGACAATAAAATGCAATTTGAGAGAACAAGATGACAAGATCCCAAAAAACAGGATCAATCTCAGAAACCATTAACAACAAAACCTTGATTAGTATCTTATCCATGAAATCAAAGAAATTGATTATTTGAGAATCATAATAAAGCTTTCACCAGAGTAAAAGGTTTCAGTATGAAAGGATCCTGATTTGGCACATCATTACTCCAAAGTCTTAGCATCCTATTGATTAATAATTAGTATAAATATTCAATAACTAATTCATAAACAGCAATATCATCAGTTCCTCATAACAACTCACTGAATTATGTGACTGTCCTCTTATGATTTGCTTAAGAGGACAACAAATTTGCACATAAAATGAGTTATTTTAGTGCTGTAAATGAAAGAGACTACTGCTTGTATCAATTGCAACAAACTTTAACAAACTTTAAGTCCAAATATCACAAAAGCATTAACATACAAGTGCTGAATGTATCCTTAAAGGCCTTGTGAAGGCAGTGAAGTTGTAAGATTGCGACCATTTCTTAAATTCTTCCAAGTTTGAAACTCGATCACCATGTAGGCTCTCGGAGCTAGCATCACAGATTGCCACTCCTACAGTCTCCCACAATGACCATATATAGGACAAGCATGCTCCAACCAACCCAGAAGAGAAACCTCCAACCACGTATGATAAAGGGCGGTCCACTGCTAGATAACCTTTCCTGCCTATGAATGGTAAAAGCCCAATTCTTTAACCTGTGCACTTGGCAATAGGATTTGCCATATTTGACTGGGCATTGGTTCAAAGGCAGTTAGGTAACTGATATAGGAAAAACAACTGCATACATCAACACATAATACCTAATTGCAGTAAAATAAACTAATTGTAAAATTGCTACAACACTTTAAAAACAGACATGGCACAAGCAAAACCACCACCCTACTGTTTCTGAGGATTTTTAACAACAAAACTTCACCATGTTTTTGTTCTGTTAAAAGGAATCTACATGACTACATCAATTGTTGAGCTGTCTAGATCACATCAGAACCATCTGCAAGCTCCATAGACCCAATTAAGGGAACCAATATGAAAGAAGAAATAAGCATGACATTGAGGGAAACTTCTTATTAACAAAGAAGATGACATTGAGGTGACAGATTTTGACATTGACACTCACTGCCACCTTACAAATATACTCACCGTTTATCAAAACAGATTGTGCATTGATCAATCCTGACTTGTGCATTACTCAAGTCTTAACATCTTATTGATGTATAATTTGTATAGACATTCTATAACCAATTCAATAACACAAATCTCACCAATTCTTTATAATTTGTTTAAGAAAACAATGAATGCATGCATAGAGAAGGGTTGTTTTAGTGTTGCTAATGAAAAAGATTACTAATTGCATTAGTCGCAAGAAACATGAAGTGAAAATATCACACAACCAGGGGTTAGCACAAGAGATTGCCATGGAGAACCAAATGTTGGAAGAAACCTCAAAAAAATTGGGAGGTTTTTTGTCTTGCCACCATCATTTTGCAATCTTAAAGCCCTCTACCTTCACAAGACCTTTGAAGGCACATTCAGCACTTGCATAATTTCCTACACCTGCAAATGCACAATCCTAGCCACACACAACTCCCTACCAAACTATGAAACTAGAACTTCTAACCTATAATTGAAGAATAAAGAAAGCAAGTGGATTGAATGGATTTTTCTTTGCAACAACCACTTGACAGGGTATTCATACAGCTCTACATGAGAAAAGATCCAAACAAAAATTCCAAAAAATTGTGAAATGGAAGGGACATCATTTCCTGTTGTTCACTTTCTCTTTGACTGACCATTTTTTTGTTTCCAGCTAGTGACAGTCGGAGATCAAATGCTTGCAACCATTTTTAGTGTGATTGAGTTTGAACCTCAATCACAACATAGGTCTAAGAGTCGTCCCCACAAATTGCCATTCCTACAGTCTACCACAAAAACTGTATCTCAGGAGAATACAGTCCCACCAATCCAGGAATTCTCCAACCATAGACAAGCAAAAGGCGGTCCGCTGCTAGATAAAACCTCTCCTGTAAATGAAGTGTAAAAGCACAATTTTGTTGCCTCTACATTCCTGGCAATAGGCTTGCACTGCCTGAATGGGTGTTGAGAAAAACTACCACACATCAATGTAAAAATGCCATGGTACAAGCAAAAAATGCCATTACACAAGTAAAGCCTCCACCTTGCAGTTTCTGGGGATTTTTCGATGATAAAATCATAACATGTTTCTAATCTATTTAGTTGAAGGAGACTCTTTTTTGAGCACTAGTGGTAATCCATAGTATTGAGCCTAGAATTTGCAAATCCAAATTGGAATCATATTTTACCACTCAATTCCTCAAATCTTTTTCGCATAGCAATGTACATCCTTCTCATTTTTGCTTTATTACATGTTTTCTGATTTCTTTATGTCTCTTGTTTCAAATTTAGATTCTTAATTCTTAAATATTCATGATTTTTACTTTTTTTTATTTACATCTTATTGGCAAAATCTAGTAGATGTCATTGCTATTGATGGGGTGTGGTTCAAAGCCCCTAGTGATGATGAGATTCAAATGAAATAGTGGCAAATGTGAAGGCCATCATTGATGAGTAGTGTGAGATATGGAGAAAGAAGGATTACAACATCACTTCTGATGATTGGACACAGGAGAAATAGGGCATTGTTGAATGTCCTTGTTTTTTCCTCAGGTGGTGCAGTTTTCATGAAATCCATTGATGCTTCAAAGAAAAAATATTTATTTCCTTTATCCACTTTTGCAGGCAGTCATGGCCAAGGTGCATGGGGAAAATGTTGTGCAAGTAATTACAAACAATGCAACAAATTATGTTGCTGCAAGTATATTTCTCATTGAGAAGTACCAATCCATATTTTGACTATGTGTTCTACTAATTGCCTTGACCTTATATTGAGGATATTGGCAAACTCTCATGGATTGAAACAATTGTGAATCATGGTAGAAAAATTTTAAAAGGAAGTATCAAACCATGCTTGGGTATTAAACTTAACGAGACGATACACAAACAAGGAGTTGTTTTTGTCTTGGAATAAGTCGTTTTCCAATTACCTTTATCACATTGCAACCTTTGCTTCAATCAAAGATTGCTCTAATGTGCATGTTTGTTAGTGAAGAGTGGTCTAACTCTATGTATCCTAGGGTCATTGCAAGAGTTGACATAGTTGAGTGGGTATTCAACAAGCAAAACTTCTAACTTCCAAAGAATAAGATCATAGATGTGCATTTTTATTTTGTTTCTCTTTTGTTCATTTTACTAGCTTATAATGTATGGTACTTTTATTTGTTTACAAGTTCATGTTCCCTTCTTCAATTCATTATCTAGCTACTTATTTGTGTTATTGTTTATCCAACTTAAGTTGCCCTCCCCCATATTGTTGACATGTATGAGGGCATGGCTAAAGTCAAAGAGTTCATTACATTCATCTATGGTGGGGTTGAGGAGAAATATTGTCCCATGGATATCAACTTCACAAGCCCTTACATGCAATTGCTTATTTCTTGAATCCAACATTCCAATTCCCCTCAGAGTTAAAAGCCAATGAAGGAGGTCAAATATGGGCTCTATACGATCATAGAGCAAATGGAAGTATGTTCTCAACTTAGAGCGAGAATGTGTTTCTAAGTTCCAGATCTTTAGATTCTTGCAAGTGGACCTCTCTAAATTAGACATATGTAAGGCAGCTCGTATAACATTGCAAAAAGTTAAAAAGCTTGATTAAAAATGTACTTTATGTTTAAAAATTTACATTTTTTACATTCATGTTGAACGATGAGATTGAGTTTACTTTCATTTTTTTCTCATTTTGGATGCATGGTCAAGGAGATTTGGTGCTAATGTGCCAAATCTTCAAAAGATTGTTGTGTGCTCTTGAGCCAACCATGAAATATTTCAAGATGTGAACACAATTGGAGTATGTTTGAAAACATACACTCTAAGAGGCACAACAGATTGCCAATGCAAATGTTGAATTCTTATCTATTTTCATTACAACCTTCACCTTCATCATAAGCAAATCCTAAGCTCTGACTTATCCCCTATCACTTCAGAGGAAATTGATTCACAATCAAATTCGATCATTGTGGTCGAGGATCTTGTCTTCATTGAGGATGACTTTGCAATGTTTGATCAAGCTAAGCTTGAGGCAACAGTAGTAATTGTGGCAAAGCAGAGAGTACAAGTAGAACCCTTGAATTTTGATGTCATTGGCACATGCAAATATCAAGTTTACATCAACATTAGGAACCTGTTTGGGATGTGAACATATGACCCACCATAGAGCTATAGACATTGGGTCAAGTAATGTAAGCTCCTCTCAGCTATAGTTGTACTTTTGATTAATGTTTTTGATGCTATAGATATCATAATTCATGAGTTTTGTATGCTTAAACACTTCAAAATATTTCTATATTTAAAAATGTTGTCCCCTTCAACTCATTCTCTTTTGTACTCATTTGATTGATGTGTATTTGGGTACGATCCAAGTAGCTTCTAATTGATTAGTTTGTTGTGTCTTTTAATTTGGATCAATGAAGGGTGCATAGCAAAAGCTTTAAATCCTTGAAAAAACTCTATATTTCATGGTATTTTCAATTTGCCAAGTCTAGGTGTCGAGTATGAATCCTAGTCAAAGTTCAGCCTGCCAAGTCCAAGTCTTGTAATTGTGCTCTAGATCACCCCAGAACTATCTATAACCTCTATATATCAGTATTGCATATAATGCTCTTGTTGAAAAAACAGTATTAGGAATGTTTCAAGTTACTCACTAGGTATGGCATGTAAAGATAGAGTAACATTCATTCTCTTATAATCCATTTCAAATCACTTATGCCCTATTTTTTCATGCGCTCAAGGGCAAAGCATTTTAACTGACAGAGGACATGAGATAAGCTTAATCAATTATAACATTTGTATTGTAAAAACACTCTCTACCCACAAACTCTACGGCACATCTTTTGTTCCAATATATTCTACATCGGTTTGTTAAATCATTTCCATTCAATGCTTATATTGTACAAATTTGCATCATAGTAACCAAGAGGCATCTCTCCTAACCTCTGTAAAGCATCTTAGAGATGAGCAAATTTTTTGAGTGGGGTAACAAAGAGGATAACTTTAAGCATCAAGAGAATTTGCCTAAAATTATTGCCATCTACCAGCATATCTTCTACTATTTCTAGTGGCAGCATCCTAGAAAGACTAAAATGAGAAAAAAAAATTATGCCATTTCCTAACAAAAAATCTAAAATTTATAATATATATAAATACTTTGTATTTTCTATTTCTTGGTAATTTTGTACCCAGTCTATTTGAAACATGCAAATCCCATTGTAAAGACCTTTTTGTCCCCACTTGTCTACAAAACTTGCATTTTACAGTACGCACAATTTGCATGTGTTATTCTAAAGTTGCATAGAAAATCTTGAATTTAAGAAAAAAATATAGTATGATTCCAAGGTAAACTAAAGTTATAATAATCCAGAATCAATTAAATAGAAAATAGTTGCATCTACAAAAAGATAGATGCATCAAAAATTATACAAACTGATTTGATTTTAATATACTCAAATATTCTTACAGAAGTAAAGGGCAATAGGCCTATTCAATGAAGCCACAAGATTCAGAATAAGATTGAAACACATTGAGATAGAATACTGGTGCTCACCGAATCTAATGACCACATTTAACCTAATATAAGTGGTTAGTATCACATGGTAAGCCCCACATTGTACATGTTGATCATTAATCAAAAAGGAAAACTAAAGCATTTCTAACAAAAAGTCTCTCATGGATAATTAGACATGCAGAGCTCCCTTTTTACTACGGAAATTTGTTCACCAAGGAATGCTATAGCAGATTTATCCATTTTCAGGAAAAGGATCTTCAACTCTAATAAATTATAGACATGAGTAATACACAGTAGAGGCTCTCACACACAAGTACAAAAGATGCTTAATAGAACCCGACTGGAGAATTTCTAGTGTTTTGAAACAACACATCTCAGAGGCTAATATAAAAAACATATGCTTATGTTTTATAAGACCCATCAGTTAGCAGAGAAATTTTGTTGGATATCTTCGCTTACCTAATCATTAGCTCATAGTAGATACGCTTCAATTCCAGTATTGAAGGAATTTCAGGAGGAGGCTCCTCAACCATATTATCGCCTTCCTTTGGTTTCTTTTTCTCCTTTGATGTATCAGCATCAAATCCTTTGGGGTTGATCTTCCTAGAGAGTATCTGGGCACGCATGTAATCATTCCTATCCAAACATAATCGAACCTGCAAAATGTTGCCAAATATAATGAATAGGATATACCTATTGAAAAATACTGATTTTCATATGTCTAATTCCAGAAATTTAAAGGCATATAAAGGAACTAATCCCACAATGGCAATGCATATATAACCTATAAATTAGTACCTGTTCAAGGATGAATGCTATTTTTTCTGTCTTGGCCATTGCTCCAAATGTCTCTACCTGTAATATAAAATAGCGTGAATACATCACAAACCATGATTAGCAGACAAAAGATTGAAAGCAGGAATAAAAGTAAAATCTTCCTGATCACCTCGCCACAAATAAAGCAATATATCTACCATGTAAACACATGCATATTTTTCACAAAACAAACTATAAATTACAAAAGTTTGAGGCACAATTTTTCAATGATTGCTGTGAAAAAAAGTAGAACCAAGTTCAGAACATACAGCAACTTCTTGCATTAGGTCAGCTGCCTCAGCAATAAGACCCTGCTCCTCCTTTATTTTTGCAAGCTTTCTGACCAACCGGGCCCTTTCTATTTCCACGTAGATCTGATACAACTCATCAATAATAAATATAAATAATATTATCCAGACAATAGCATAAATTGCAGTTATAGAAGAGCAAGGAAAACCAAAAAAGCACCCACACACCTTGCCTGCCGAGACATTATTCAGTGTTTTGATGAGCTCAATTCGTGTATCCAGATCAGGTGTTTCATCAATATACTGCATTGCTTGCTGGACCATAGCAGTGACTGCCTGCATGCACCACAGGAGATCACTTTTAACAATGACAACCAAAGGCTTGGCCAAAATATGCATACCAAACAAAGAATACAAAGCCCCCTAAAGTATGGATCAATTTTTATCTAAACCCTCGGAAAAACATGTAGTTCAGTAAGGTTAGCTCACGTAAAGACATGGAAATAAAGTACAAACTTTAAAAAAAAAGGTTTGCCTATATATTAATCATATTGCTGGTGCATGTTCACTGACTGCAACAATAATTCAAATAACTATTGTTTAGAAAGAAGCTTTGTCTATTATAGATTATATTTAATTTCATTATTTGTAAATTCATTAATTGACCTAACAATCTGCAGATACATAAAGTTACCTGGCACAAGACGTCATATTTAGACAGACTAGTACCAGAAATTTGTATGCATCAACCTAACTCACTCTAAGCTCTATTTACATCTTTTTAGTACTATCGAGAGAGAGGATTTGATTGAAGGTCACTGGTATTGCAGTATTCCAAGAGGATGAAAGAATAAATGTGGAAAAAATATGAGTAATAACAAAATGGAACAGCAAATGGAGGGCACATTAAAACCCAAAATGGATTGACCTACAAATCAAACTGATAAAACTTGGGAGCTCAAGTGACAGAAACTGATATTAGATTGATAAGAAAATGATAAAAACTACAAAACTTGGGGTTTTCCCTCAACTTTTATAAGTTATAACCCTGATAGTAATTGCATTATGGCATAAACTTTACTGATCTAAACATTATATGACCTCCGCACTACATTATGATGTAAATCACATGCCTAAGGACAGAATAGATCATAATATGCTCAACGCTGTTTTGTCAAGATTCATAACATCCCCTCTTGCTTAAAGAGCATTGTCCCCAAAGGTAGCAAACAATCCAAAGTTAAGACACTCAACCTGGAGTAGCACTTCAAAGGATGATCTCCTAGGAATGTCCCAATGCAACAAAATATTAGACTAAGAATTTTTATACCAAAGGCATTCCAGAAAGATGGAACCCACAACCACTTGATCAGAAAGAAAGCTCTAATCAACACCCTGTAATAGTACTTGGCAAAACCCATAAATGAGAATGTGGATTTTTCAAGCTCCTTTGGCCCCATCACAGTTTATGCCTCACAATGTATGCACCTTTGGGAGATTTGGATGCTTCCTCACAAAATCCTTGTTTTCCAATATTACGTCTTTGACCAGCAGACTCGTGCATTTTTTCACTTTGAAAAGTTCCATCACCCTGTACCACAATGACTTCACTTCTTTTGCCAATGTTCTTTGGGCTCAAAATGACTTTATCCTTCTTGCCTATGATCAGCAAATTTGTCCACATAACCACATGCATACCTACCTTTTTAATCCAAGAAACAAGTTCAATTCATCAAACAATCAAACTTTGATGAGAACAATAGACAACAAGATTAACAGTTTTGTTACTGACAAAAATACCAGATACATCAAGGTCGCAACTAGATTATTGTCATGGTAGCTTTGGAATTGTCATGGCAGTTATTCATGTGGCATGGCCGTTCCACGAGTGTCATGGCAGTGATTCAAGTGGCATGGCAGTTCGGTCCTACTAAATGTGGTTTCCCAGTGTCAAGTACTTTTGTATGTGGCATAGCAAATGTCCTTTCATACACGGCAGTTTCAAGTGTTGGAAACACAAAACTCAATAACAGCTAAGTTACAATGTTTCTTCCCATTCTGGATGACTGGAGATCCTTCTGTCTTTGAAGGATATCTCTAGCAAAGCAGAAGAGGAACCAAACAATGCTAAGCAACTGAGAGGGGTGATAAAAGAGTATCTCAATATTGAGCAACTCGCAGTAAGCAATCACTTGTTAATAGCTGATGTCTACTCTATGTCCCTTGTGATATTTCCATAGCAATATTACGAAGATGGGAGGCAATAGAGAGAATGTGATGTGATGTTCCTCAGTGCTCTATGTTTTGACCCCAATGCTGTAGGAAGAAGGAGAAATTGTGCAGTTGCAACTTCCATCTGGCTTTCTCTACAATGAGATTTCCAAAATTAAAATACTGTGTTATGTGGCTTCCTTCAGTTCTTTCCAGTTGCTTAAAAACTGCAAGTTGAGTTGGTCATTCTAATACATATTCTACCATTCCAATGCACTCTAAAACTGGTGTAATTATAAGTGCATTCAAGTAACAACAGCATGGGCCAAATAAGATAAGAAATGTTTTATCACAAAAAAAATTGTGAGGAAAATAACAAATCATGTGGTATCAAAGCAGCAAGTTCCTGGTGGCTTATAAAGATTTTGCTAGCACAATTTAGTTGTATATAGTAGCAAGATTCTATATAGAATTATTCGAAAAAGTCAAAATGTTACAGGAATTAATGGTTGCAATAGACCATCCATAACTAAGTAATTGAGCTGAAGATTTGAGGAGCTCCAAGCAAGGTGTTTGCAGTAACTACAGGTGAACAGTGGCTTGAAACAATGGTGTGGTACTTGGAAAATGAGGAAGCCAGAGTTGAAAGCTGCAAGGGCCAGCCTTGGAGAATCTTCCTTGTATCATGGAAAAGCATTTCATAACTCTTCCCATTGGTGAGAGGATGGTACAAACATAGCTCCAACTTATGAGGGACATTGATAAAAAGACCAACAAGATGTAATAGCTCACTGCTCAAGAAGATATTGCGGAACAGCAATAGGTAGAAACTATTTGAGGAGAATCATGATAGAACAACAAAACCAATCTGATTGCAAAAAGGCAAGAAGTTAGAACGGAAAACTCTATTGAAGGGAAATCAGTTCACTCTTTAAATAAGGAAGAGGATTGGCAAACAACAGGTTTCACACATGATTTCTTGGAGAGGTACAGAACCTTAGAGGCTTTCTATGTTAAATAAGGAGGAAGATTGCATTACTAACTTATATCTTGGATATTTGCCCTTGGGATGAACAAGCAAAGAGGATACACCCCCCTGGAACGAACAAGGGAGATTAGAACAAAGATGTTTTGCAAGAGAAATGTGGAGAAAACAAAGTAGAGGCCCTAGAAAATTGGCAGGTTAGGATCAAGGGCAAAATTAAGAACCACACACAAACTTATAAGCAAGAAAAGGAGTAGTCCTTCCAAATCTCATAACTGGGAATCTTTTAAGAGAGCAAAAGTTTCCTAAAAAAGAAGGTATAATGCATAAGGATCCAAGGACCATGTTCACTTCATCAAACAACAAAACTTCAATTGGAACAAAGCTCGGAATTAGTGGACTGACTTTTCAGTGATAAAGCTACTAAATACATGAAGACAGTGATTACATTATTGGCATGGATGTTGTAAAAGTGTCATGGTTGTTTTGCATATGGCATGGTGGTTTTGTCCATTTCAACTGCAAACAAAAAATTTCCAAAAATTGCCAAGTTGTAGACTTTATCTGGAGAAAATTGCTACAATACACTTTGCATGCCCTAGTTGCTGCTTGTTTTTGCTTGGGCCACCTCTTTGGTGGGGTAGGGTTTCAGCAACCCTGCTCCAACTTTCTTACTCCTTTCCTCCACTCTCACCATTGCTTCCATCTAGTGCAAATATTGATGATCTCAGGCTTAAACTGTCTCCAAAAGCAGGAATGTTTTGAGGGTTACAGTCAAGTCCAAGAAACCCGTCACTGCAAATGACAAATCAGAGAGCAATGTGTTGGAAGGTTGGTGCCAGTTTAGCACTGCCCTCTGGATTCATGACTAGCTTAACCGCCTCCCATGGATCTTGTATAAATCTGGCATTTGTATTGAGTGTTAACAGGTCGATATTTTCGTACAACGGCAAAGCCATTGCAACAAATGGTATCAAAGTGAGGTCACGGGTTCAAATCCCACAATCGCGCTCGGGGGAGGGGGATTGTTGGAAGGTTGGTGCGTTCGTCCCCTTGGTTGGTGCCAATTCAGCGCTGCCCTCTGGATTCGTGACATGGCTTAACCGCCTCCTATGGATCTTGTATAAATCTAGCATTTGTATCGGGTGTTAATAGGTCAATCTTTTGGCGTAACAGCAAAGCAATTGCAACACAATGGAGGAGTCCAATTGAAGGGAATCCTCAAATCTCAATGGATTACAAAGGAGGATAATGCTACACAATTTGTCAAGGAACCATTACCAAGGACTGGTTTGAATGACACCAAGGGAGTTGCTAACCAATGACTAAAAAATCTTCTCCAATGCTAAACCAAGGGAAGCTTATCGAAGAGGATCTTTCAATGAAGATTAACACCCTTAAAGAATAATCAAAGTTTCAAAAAAAGCATTCTCAATTGGTTTATCAATGACAAAGGAGTTCTAGAAGGTAAATTTAAGACTGTAGCAAAAACACGTGTGGACCTTCCACTAATCCTACGGAAGACAATAACCAAAAACTAAAATAAGATATTTGCCTTCCAAAAGAGGAATCCTCTGGCTCAAGGAAAAGACTAGTGAATATGGAAAATGAAATGGCCTCCATAAAAGGCAATGTTGACAAGATAATTAAACTTAGCATTACAACATGCAACAATTGTGTTAACAATATCTAGAGAGTTTTCAAGATACGCTTAATAAGATGAAAGAAGGGATTATTGAGTTAGCACAAGGAGGACCAAGCAACAGTGCTAGAAGCCACATTCCAACAGTTGATATGAAAACCCTTGAAGTGAACACAAAATATGATCACCTACAACATATGAAAGAGGAATGGGAGGTTGTGATTGCTCTTAACAATCTAGTAGAGCCCAAGATTTAATTCAATAGCTCTTGGCTTCTATTGAAAGTTTTGCTTCCTTTGGTTGTTGATTGAAGGTCTTTTGTTTGTTCTTTATTTTGTTTCTTTCCTATTTTGACCCACTTTGGTCATTATGTGTTCTCTTTTGATCCTATGTTGTAAAAGGTTTGGGGCCCCTTCGAAAACCCCCATTTTTACCTACAATGGAAAAACAAAAGTGGTCTAGGAATTAGATTTGTACTTGCCATGGCACTACCCTAGGAGCAAAGCTAGTCTAAACTCTCCTAAATCCTCCAACAACTCTTTTGGAAGCAAATTCTTGTCCACAAATGTGGTAATGGTAAAAATGGCATGTGCTTGCTCAACTCTACCCTTCAAAAGTCTAGTGCCTCTAAAACCTGGTCTCTAATTGTTAGAGCTATTGATTTGATAAAAAAACACTTTAGGGTATCATGTAAATGGTCATAGCATCAAATGTTGGAATGATCCAATTCCAAGAAACAAACCCTTAAGCTCTCTTAAACTGAGCAGTCTCCTTTCATCCATGATGTTCCTTAGAAAGGCCATTGAGATGGGGAGTACATGAGCAAACTGCCATCCCACTCAATGAAATTCATGAGTATCTTTCTTGATGATCCACATAGTGCTAATAGTTTAATTTGTGGCAAAATCAGCTCCTTGGGTAGCCACTTAGTCAAGGTCGGCGCTCATTTTATCCATGAAGGGGAACTTCTAGATCACTTTTTGTGCAACATATGGAAGTTCAGCATCACCCCCAAAGTTATTTCAGCAAAATAAGCTTCACACTAATGAAACCTCATATCTTGGGACTGCATATTTACTTTAGGTGTTTCAAATCTTGCGAACCCCCCCACCCCACCACCAACTCTCTATCTCTCTTCTCCTTACCTTTCTTTTGCATGTGATTCTTTTGGACTCGGGGAAAAAATAAAGAAAAGAGTTTTTAAAAGCATGGCTACCTTGAAGAACATGTTAATTTACAAAATTATGCTACCTATGGTGGAAAGTGTCAACACTCACTTCAAGAGAAAACAAAATCTGAATGTGCTACCCAATGCTGAATTTCATTTTTCTCAGAAAATGGAACCTTGTCGGTTTCACTAGCAACTCTCTGATTGGCTGCCCCACTCTCAAAACTAATTTCAACAATCATGTGCTCTGCTTTTATGTTGCCTTGAAAGAAAATCCTTGTATTGCTGTTGCTGGCAGCATGCTATGGTCTCCTCCTCAGCTTAAGATATTGGACTTCTAAATTAATCTTGGACAAGGCTCCAAAAATGTTGCTGAATTCATGGACTGCAAGTTTGGCCTTTTACTTGCAGTTAGAGAAAAACTTAAGAACCTTATTGTTTATGTATATTTGCATATGAAAAAGAGACCCCCTACCTTTGGTCCACTAAGTCACAAAAAACATTTGAAGGTCTCATATTAGCTGTTGTCTGTGCTAAAGTAATGGCTACCCCTGATTTATCATAGCCCTTTGTAATTGAGTGCAATGCTTTTGGATTTGGAGTTAGCATGGTGCCTTACCAAGTTGATCATTCCATTGCCTTTCACAGTGGGATTCTCATCAATAGAGAATCATGTGTGTTTGCATATAAAAAAGAGATATTGGTTGTCTTTGTCTTGCATGTAGTTGCCAAGCGGCATCAACTGCTTCTAGGTAGTAAGTTTCTCATCAAGATTGACTACCTTAGCTCAAAATATCCGCTGTGTTAGTTTTAGATTAGATTTAACAGAAAGCAGAAAAATAAACATAGAACAATGAATTCAGAATTTTATCCTAGGAAAACCCTCCTACTCGAGGGAGAAAAACCCAGCAGCAAATTATTCTCTTATAATTCAGAAATAATAGTGCAGAAGCAGCATTCAGAATCAAGACCTAGAAAAGCTGAATATCATACAATAGACCAACACTTGAAGATAGTGTGAATTCCTTAGTTACACAAAATATCAGCTCTTCTTCTTGAAGCAAATTTGCTCCTCTTGAATGCGAATCTGTTGCTGAAGAAAATTGAACTTAGAATGGAATGAATTGATTGAATAATGTGGAGACTCTATGTCCATTATATACCAAACTAGGCAAGCTCTCCTCATGAGCCGACCTAGAAAATATAGTATTTGATTTATAATAGAAAGGCCGAGTTGCCTTGAAGCTTTATTCTTAGGGAAAATACCTCACGCAGCTACAAAAACACTAACACGCCGACTCAAGGGACATTTACAAATGGAGAAAAATGAGTTAATGAATCGTGCAGTTGAAAATTCAGCCCAACTATGGATCCGAAAGTATTAGAGCAGTTTTTTGTGTCTTGAAAGTGTTCTATAGCACATTTATAAACTTTTGCATGTGTATTTATTTCCATATTTGATATTGACAAGTGTGGACTTTTAGCTGCATAGTCTAGTCAGTAGGAAAAATTTTGAAGATAAAAACACTTCAAGCTTGAAGGAATGGCTCTGTTAATCCAAATGGAGAATGAAGAGTTGAGGAAGATGTTGCAGTACATCAGTTGTAGAATGTCTTGTTCCTTTTTATTGTTGTAAAATACATGTGGGCGTAACAATGATTGTAGCATCGAGGTACAGGTCCAATTTCATTATCAATTTTTTGGTACCAAGCCTATGTAAGGTGATGATTGATATAGACTTGAAAAGCTAAAATACATGTAGCAAGATTGTAGCAGGTACTTGAGTTGCCATATGCACATAAGCCCAAGAGATTTTCCAAAACCAATTTTTTTCGGATGTCAATTTTATAAAGCACATTGATGGGCATCTACAAGAACACTTATCAGGCCAAAAGTTTCTTCCATGCAGGAAGCTAAGAGGCATGACATATGATCATTGAGAGCAAAGTCAGAAGAGCACTCATGGTGAATAACACTCCATAAGAAGAACATTCATTTCATGTGTGTGTGACTTGAAATCCACATTACCTTCATCAAGGGATTTCAATTCCATGTATATTTGTATTTGTTGTTGATGAAAATGTCAAGTTATAAAACCCAAGATAAAGGAAGCCATGTAAAAGAGGTTACAGTTTCAGCCACTTTGATTATGAGTGCTCAATCAATTTTAAGAATGTGAACAGCAAATAAAATTGAAGCAAGCACCTCCCAAGGGAGAGCACCACTCTAACTTGGAAGCATGTGTGTTGCAGCAATAAGTCCAAGAGGACCTGCCAAGAGCAAAAGCTTAAGCATCAATGAGAATGAGAGAAAAAGAACAAGGCACCAAAGAGTGGGAGTACAAAACCAAACTAGTTTTGCAAAGTTAGAAGTTCAAACAGCATACTCCAAGGGAACAAAAATTGTCAGTCAATGAGAAGTGATGAAGAAAATATATCCCATTTGAGAAGATATAAGGTAAATCTTTATCTTCTCATTATAGAACTTTTGTTTGATTCGACATTCTCCAAGTTGAGGGTGTAGAATCCATATCAGATCATGGAAAGAAGAATTCAATTTCAATAAGTTGAGTAAATCATCTTAACTTGGTAGTTCATAAAACTAACAAAGAGTTTATAAATTATAACATGTTTTCTACCTCATACAACAGGAATGGGCAAGGAAGAGATGTAAAGTCGTATAAAGCAGATTAGAGACAGAAAGCAACCAAAAAGCAGGGAAAATTTTGTCAACAACAGAGCCACCAGATGGAGCAGAAGGGAGTTGCATTTAAGTTAGGTGGCAGTTGGCACAGGAGTCATGGCAATTTTGCTCGCAAGTGATGGTTTCTTCAAGTTGTTTGTGCAATTTTGCCGAGAAGGAACATCTAAGAAATAGAATAATAGAATACAGTCTCTCCAGTTCCTAGTAGATTGGAATCGCTTGTTCAAATCAATTCCTCATACCCTAGCAAGAAATATCGTTGATAAGTAGGACGTATTTTCCACAGCGTGTCAAATTATGATATTGCTATCAGGAAACAACTGTGTAGTTTTTCGAGTCAATGAGTTTGACTCGGTTGAATCCTGATAGCAATATCATAAAGAAATATCATCTCAGAAGAAGAAAACTGCAAAGCCAAGTTGGTTGAGAACAACAGTCAAATGCATTTAAAGGCCTCATGGAGCTGATAAGCTTGTAAATTTGCAATGAAAATAGTCAAGATGAGAAAACATGATTTCCCTCTAAATATTTTTCCACATTGGGTTTCTCTAGGGTAATTCCTTATATCTTTCTCTTGTTTCCATTTATGTTTGATTCTTTTGTTTGCTTTCATCCATTCCCTGTAATGACTATACTTTCTCAAGCACTTAAGAGAACATAAACATGATATATTAATTTCAGTACAGGCATAGAACTTGATCAGACAACAAATAGGAATTGAATCTAATCTGACACAATGTATGAAAAAACACTCTTTGAGCACTATTTTGTGGAATGACCAAGTGTCACATGTTGATAGAATAAACTCTAAATAGAAGGGGTTGTGAAAATTGAATTGCAATGAATGCAAAGCATGAATGTGGTTCAGTTAGAATTGAAAAGCATGAATGCAATTTGTTAGATTACATAACGAATGTGTGATGTTGATGGCAGCCAAAGAGCTGAAAAAAGCATCAATTTGCAACCTTAGTTTGTTGTTCCAATTGCATAGAACTTGAGAACATCAAAGAGGTCACAAAGAAATCTGTGTTCATGAATCATGCACTGGCATATCCATCCCATTTGACGAGTGATGAAACAGTACTGAAATACATGCAATCCATGAAGAAAACTAACTCCATTTCTAACTGTCTTAACTTTCCCTTCTCACCATAAATGATTAGTTGTCTAAGTTGCAGAAAGACAAGGTCAGAGGTGAAGTCCAGCAGAAGTGCAGACATCCAAGTATGTATACTAAAAGAGATCACTTTAAGGACCAACAACTCATATTGACAAGATAATGAATCAGCTCTATCACATTTTCATTCCCCTTCCTATACATAATCTAAATTCATGACTAGATTCATCCAATCCATTTGTAAGTGTCGCTCGAGTTGGCAGATGTTTTGAGCTAAGGTAGTCAATCTTGATGAGAAACTTACTACCTAGAAGCAATTAATGCCACTTGGCAACTACATGCAAGAAAGAGACAACAAATGTTTCTTTTTTGTATGCAAACATACATGATTCCCTACCAATGAGAATCCCACCCCCAAAGGCAATGGAATGATCAACTTGGTAAGGCACTACATCAACTCCAAATTCAAAGACATTGCACTCAATTACAAAGGGCTATGAAAAATCAAGGGTAGCCAATACGGTACCACAAACAACAGCTAACATGTGAGCTTCAAAAGTTTCTTGTGCCTTAGTGGACCGAAGGTAGGGTGTCTCCTTTTCATATGCAAACATACATAATTCCCTATCAATGAGCATCCCACCTCCAAAGGCAATGGAATGATCAACTTGGTAAGGCAGTTCACTGACTCCAAATCCAAAGATTTGGCACTCGATTACAAAGGGCTTTGAAAAGTTAAGGGTAGCCAATGCTAGAGCTAAGAAAAGATAATGCAACAGTTTCTAAAGTTTCTTGATCCTTATTGGACCACCATAAGGTACCCCTTTTAGGGAGGTCTATCCAAGGTAGGCTATTAAAGAGAGATTCTTGCCCAAATTGTAGTAGAAACCTCTTGTTCGTTTGAAATCACAAAGTTTCTAATCACATGTGGCCTTTATATTTGTAGGGTTCACAAGGAATTCTTCTCAAAAAATAACGCAGCCAATGCATTCTAGGGGTTGCTTGGCAAAATGGGACTTAAATTCCTTTGCATACTACCTTTCCTTAGATAATATTTTAAGTACAATATCCATATGTTGCAAATGTTCATCTAGTATTTTATTGTAAACTTGAATATTGTCATCAAAAACGTGGACAATCTTGCAAAGACAGCTACTTTGTAACTTATACATCAATAGATGGAATGTGGTAGGAGAATTGTATTATCTAAATAGAATGGCTCTAAAATGATAGTGCCCTTGATGTGTTAAGAAGGTTGCATTCTCTTAATCCTAAAATGCATTTGTTAAGAGGAATTTGTTCTTGATTGTATTGTAACTCAAAGTTTTGTAATTGAAATTAAAACCCATATTTCTTCATGACCAAGCCAACAAGCATGACGTGGGGACCTTACTAGGGACGATAGCTTGTGTCTTTAAAGGTTCCCACACCAATCACTCCAATTCAAACTTCTAAAAGTATTTGTAAATGAAAGGGGAAACTAGTATAAAAATTGCTAACGTCTAATTCAATTATATGCTCCAATCCTTTATATAGTTAAAAGCTTTTGGGGAGCTCTTCAGAGACAAGTTGAAATTTATGCAACAACTTTGAATTTCCAAGGATTTGAGTTTGCTGATCAAGGGAGTTGGTATCCATATAGTACAAATTGGCCATAAAGCAAAAACACCCCTTTAAAATAATTTTAGCCATCTAAAAGTCGATGATCTAAATCTCTTGGGACACTCAAGGGTCAAAACACAATCCACTCCTCCAAAGTTCACTACAAGAAAACTTGACCTCGAGGTTGTGATCACATTTTGTCCATTCAACATTGTGTACCACTCCTAAGCAATTAATATCCCTATCCTTTGGGAATCAAATTGGGAAGCTTTTAAATATGTTAAGATGAAGACTTGATTTTTTATCAAAATTTTAAGTGCACTGCTAAGTCCTGCCATGACTAAACTCTGAATTTTTAATCTACACAAAAAACATAAAGGTATTAGGATGATCTAACCCTATCATGGCAGCAACAACATTAATGATTTCCTTGTTTCTAAACCCCATGTGGCTTGGTATTCAAGTTCACATGCATTCTCATGTTGTTCAATGGTATTGACATTACAGAGTTTAACCTCAAACTTGAATGGTTACACATCTTCAACCATGCAAAATTCGGGGGGGTTGGGGGGGGCGGGGGGGGTGGGGTTAAAAACTTGGTCCTTACTCCAAGGTTGCGAACACTTATGATATTGGTTTGGAATTTGGACACTAGGATATTTAGACGAAGATTTACTATTCTCCCTTCCTTAGCCTTCTTATCAAACTTAAAGGATTTCTTAGTAGTTCCCATAATAGTCTTTCTCAAGGCCTTAATATGTTTTCCTAGGGAAGTATCTTGCTTAACTCTCTCAACCCTCAATGCTCCCTAATGACCATTACCATATCTTGTATCGGTCTCGTCACAATGATCAATGATGGCACTAGTGACTTCACCATTTCAAGTCCAAACAATGATACTTGATGATCCCCAATTGTCCACAATGTTTGCTTTTTGGGATTCTTGTTCCCCTTCTTGGCTATATGTACTAGTTTCTTGACCGCTTGTGTTGGTGGTCTATTATTGTTTTGTATTTCTTCATTTGAATGAATGAATGAAGGAATTAAGGAATTTTAATGATTTCCACAAGACCAAGCAATCTAAGGGACCAAGCGACACAACATTTACACATTTTCAAGTTTCTTTCGATGTTGATTCTTCTATTATGAATCTTGATCAAGAAACCTATTGTTTTGTGAAGCCTTGCCTCCTCAAATAGCTCATTCAAAATGTCCACCTACAAATTGTTTTCAAATTGAGTACAAATAACCTCATACGCTACACACTTTATGATGAAGTGCCATTCAATTTCAACGACCCCTTTGCTGCAAAAATGCAAGTTTGTTCTTCCCAATATTCCTTTGGGACCGTCCATCTACCCATTTCACATTTAAGATGATGAGAACCTGTCCTCAACTGTGCAACTAAAATTTTAGCCTTTCCCTTAATTGCAGCCCTCAAATATGCTTTTTCATCATGTTTCCACATGGTATTGAACTCTTTGATATAGTGCACCTTTTTTTTACCAATTTGTTTTGTGACTTGTCCACATGGCAATCCTGAATTTTTCTAACAGAAACTTTTTTATCCCTTCATTAGTGTTAAGACATTATTGCAAATGAATGTCCCATTTGCTCATCCATTTGTTGTTCTACTTCATCCAAGCCAAGCCTTCTTCATTTTGTTCTTCCCCTTTGTGGGGCCTTTCTAGGTTTCTCTTCCTAGAACTTTCTACTGTTAATTGTTATACTCTTGAGTCCCATTGACCCACTTTTGGGCATCCATGGAGATTAACATAGTTTATTTCTTTCCTTCTTTCTCTTTGCTAAAGTCATAGCTTTTTCCCTAAGTTATCGGTCTGCCCCTTGGGGGCCCCGGGTCCTAGTCCAATCCAACCCGAGTCCAGGGTCCGGGTTCGGTCCCATATGGATTCATATAAGGTCCAGCCCACAGACTATGGGTCTGACCCTGCCGAACCCGAGCGGACTAGCAACGAATTTTCGCCACTCATGCACCCAAGCAGCATATCTCAAATTTTTGTTTATTTTTTTAATTTTTTGACTTTTTTTGACATAAAAATATTAAATAAAGCCCCCTAACCCTAAAATAATGTCCACCACGAAGATTTGCGTGGCTTTAAAGGTCTTAATTTAGGCCTTATTGTGAATGCAAAATGATGTACACCATGAAGGTTTGTGTAGTTTTGGAGGTCTTAATTTGGGCTTGGTGGTGGGGGCTCCACCCCTCGACCCCACCCTATATCACGACAAGGAGCACATCAAGGACACTACCCCCGGACCCCGCAGGGGGACTACCCCTTGACCCTATTAGGGGCGCTACCCCTAGACCCCTGCGAGGAGCGTTGCCCCTCAACCCCATTTGGTGCATTGCCCCCAAACTCCCATTGAATTCATTTGATTTCCCATGTACTCTCCAAGTCCAAGTTTAAAAGTTTGCCTACAAGTTTTCATCTATAATATTGTCATCCAATTGGACAATCTTCCCTAATGCTTACCTGCAAGGAGAAATGCAACAATGTAGTTAATTTTAATATATGATATATATCATCATATTTGAGTTTGACTAATTGACATTCTAATGTTTTTTATTTTTATGGTGGTTTTGTTTATTATACAATATATGATACTATGTGTGGTATTTTGAACTTAATTACTGTTGTAAATATGTATATATTTTTAATTTTTATATGTTTTTGTATGGACGAACCCAACCCCAAAAAATTTTTTGATCGAATCTATGAACCGAACCCTCGAACCCCAACCCAAACCGATAACTTAGCTTTTTCCAAAGAAGTTGATTCAAACAATATTACTTTTGTACGGATCTCAACTTGCAACTTCAAGATGCATATTTTATGCACCATAATTGAGGAAAGCTTGGCCTTAGACCCCAAAACTTAAAATATCTCTTTATAACTTCTCCACAAACATACCCTACTAGAAAAAACACAAGTATATCATCGCTTAATCTAGTAATGATCTCCCATCTAGGTCAGTGTATCTACAAAATCCTTATTAGCGCATGTAAATGCCCATTTGCTTGCTAGTGTATTGGCAATATTGTCCAAATGTTAGAGAGGAACAATCAATTTATCTTCTTGCACCCTAAATGCCAACATGAATGTATTCAACCATTTATGGACCTTGTCTGCATTCTTAAAATCATATTGTGAAATTTTACTCTACAAAGTATAAGAGACATTGAGGGCCCTTTTCCTCTTCCTCTTCGTCAACCTCTCTTTCATGAAGTGCAAAATCAGAGTCTCCCTAAGGTTTTATATCATCCTCAGATTTTATATCATCCTCCTCTTGTTCCAAAATGGCTCTCCTATGATTCAACATTCTCATATCTGAATCAATCTTCTTTCATAGGGAATCTATCACCCTACTCATCTCCAACATAAACACTTTATGGCATGATTGTGGTGGCCACAATTATTGGTTGACGCCTAATTCCACCTTTAGGCTTGCAACATTCCAAGAGAACAAAGGAACAAACCTGCAACACCTATAAATTAAAAAACAAAATATAACAATAAATGGGGGCAGCAGCAACAAACCTGAGATGGATTCACATCTTCAAATCTAATTGATAAAACACACCAAGTCAAGTGACAAAACTCTATATTAATCTAATAGCAACGTGATAAGAGATATGAAGACTCTCCTTGGAAACCTTTGGAGATTTTTGCCCAACCCTTATGAAACCCTTGTTACATTATTGATTGTAACATAAACACAAATACTCTAAACATTACCCCCTTAATACATTATGACACAAACCATAGACCTAAGGACAAGATAGACCATAATATACTCCAACACCACATTGTGTTTAGGTAAACAACACGGATCGTGTTGTTGATTCTTTTCATATCATGATTAGAAAACTTTTGGCTTATATGTTACAGCCAACTTTATGTAACTGCCCAGCAATAGGGGGAACAATAGCAACCTTTGCAACTTGGCCAATGGATGAAAAAACAACTTACAGAGTTATGGGCAACCAGACTTACAAAACAATTTACCGAGTTAAACCAGACTTAAAAGGCATCCAAGAAGGACTTGTAGTTCAATTGGAATTCCCAAAGTAAAATCCTTTTTGGCTAAGGCCTAACTTAAGTTGTTTATGAAATATTCCATTACAGTACCTATATACATTAGCAAAAATCTCCTAACTATATGCATTATATACTTATCTAGCATCAAAAGTAGATGAAGAGGAGACTGGCCATGTTCAAGCACCATCTGAGAATTTAATTTAAAAAATCTGATCTAGGTAAAAGCCATGACCTTATTTATGGGCAACAGATAACAAAAGAGGTAAACCATGACCTATTTCAAATAAGACGGAATATTACATTATGGTATTTCTAGGAGAACACTGTCAGCCTTGCTTATATGCAAAAAGATGATATATTCCATCAATGGTTTCAAGCATAAGTTTCTTTGTGTCATGGTATCCGTTGGAGTTCAATCAACCTTACTTACAAACGAAATTTGGAACAATGTCGTTTCCATTCAATCAGTTCAAGAATGTTAAATTTTAAACTTGCTTTCAGAGGTTTTCTCCCTGATTTTTCACATCTTTCTCACCTGGAAAAGGCAATATAATTTCACATAAAGACTCTCCCAGACCTCTTCATAGCAGGCCTCCAAGAACCTTGCCTTCAAAAATCTTTATTGAAAAATAGCAATCCCTCTTACAATTGGTTTCCAAATCTGGATGACAGTTTATTATCTTCTAGAGAAAATCTTAACTTCCCAGACAAATCGTCTTGTTAGTATTTAATACTTGATATTTCTTTTGAATTTTCTCCTCTGCAGCACATTTGAGCTAAAAAAGTTGCATACATATGACAGGCGCCTTTAGTATGATTACATGGATCATGAACTTGTCTACAATTAAACAGATAAATTACAGGTTCTCTATCAGCTCTCATAGATTTCTTAGTATTTCTAGCTCTTTTATGTTTGTTCAGCAGAGCTCTGGTTAAAAATAACAGTCTTGACCATTTCTAAAAGTGGTTTACAAGAAAAAGGCTGGCAAAAAATTCAGTACTTGTTAAAATAGAAATTTGCACAACAAAGTAAACCATATTTTATTTTAATTGTCCCTGTCACTAGCTTTGCAAATTCCCAATAAATGTATAGTTTTGCAATTTCCCAACAACTGTGAGTGTGCACTCATAGGATGCAAGTTTGATAGCTTATTGACCAAAACCAAAATCCCTCAAAAATGTAACAAGGCTAATCATTTGAAACACTTAAAATAATTTTTATATTGAAATTGTATCAAAGGTTGGATAGTGCTATAGCATCTATCTCAACATTCTACATAAAACAAATGTGAAGTAAAGCCATCCTTAGCATGTTTCATATTAAATGCTAAGTTTCCATATTTCAAATGTTCTAGTTGTCGCCATCTTAATGCCCTGGCTTGTTGTATATAGCTACACTCGTAAGTAGCAATAAAACATCCTTGTGAGTCATATGTGTTGATGTTTAGCAGCTTTGGGCTCAATCCTTCCAGCCCAGATCGAATAAAGAGAACAATTAAATTGTAGCCTATCGGCTATTTAATTGTTAAGATTGGTCTTCATGAATGGTTATGTCATTTATTAATGGTGATTAATATTTATTTATTAGAGAGGCACAATTTGTTATGAAGGCGCGATCTCCCTAAAGCCGACATTATATATTATATGGATGTGATTTCATTAAGAGGAAATTGATATTTGTTATTATGTTTGGCCGACCTCATGAAGAGACACGATTATTTGGAAATATATCTCCTTGAAGGCCAACTTGAAGGATCAAAGGGATGCGTCTCTTCCCTTCCATTTGTATATATATTCAATATGTTCTATCATTCATTCATTGAGATATAGTTCATCAAGTGGAGTTTTCTCAAGTGTGAATTTGTTTAAAGAGCAGATCATTGTTTCTGTAGAAGGCTGAGTTCCATAACAGCAGACACTTACAGCAGATTGTAATTCTGTAGCAGCAGATCGACTTCAAGGGGAAATACATTATTCTGTATTTTGCATCTAAGAGAGGTGCTGTCATTCATTGTTCAACTTAGCTCAATATTCTTGGTGCGAATTTTGTAGAAGAACAGATTGTTATATTCATTGAAGGCTGAGTCTATAATCAGCAATTACTTCTGCTTGTATCTGTGTTGCATCAGGTTGTGGTGCTTATATTTGGCCTTCATATCAGCCTCTTGTAAAGGAGTCAATTTGTGTTGACTTTCAATATATAAGAGATATATTTGTTGCTGGGTTTTTCTCCCTCAAGAGGAGGGTTTTCCCAGGGTATCTGCTGTGTTATTGTGATTGATTTTGAATTAATTTTTTGTGTTCTAATCTGATCATAAAAATTAACATGGTATCAGAGCGGGTTTGAGGAAGATCGTGATCAGATTTATTATTACAGCGATACTCTTTTTTCTTTCTCATTTTTGTCTATCTCTATCTCTTCGTCAAGATGGTGAACGGTCTTAAGATTGAGGATAGACTCGAAGGAGCATCAAACTTCACTTCATGGAGATTCAGAATTTATGCAAACTTTGGAGGAAAACAAATTGGTTGAGTTCGTGGAGACCAAAGTTCCCGAACCTACAGATGAGGAAGAGAAAGTTCAATGGAGGAAGAAAGATATCAAGGCAAAGAAGATGTTAGTTGATTCCATTAAGGATCATATTGTTCTGATTGTCTCCAAGGTAAAGACGGCAAGAGATATGTTCAAAACCTTGGAGAAGATGTACGAAATCAACAACACCAGCTGGGCACTTGCACTAAAGCAACAACTTCATCATGTTAAGATGGCGGAAGGAGAATCTGTCATTGCTTACTTCATGAAGATTTCCGAATTGAGAGATCAGCTCTCTACTATTGGTCATTTTGTTGATGTCAAGGATTTGACCATGCTTGCCCTTAATGGTCTTCCTTCATCTTGGGAGTATTACATTCAAGGAATCAGTGCAAGATCGAAACTTCCCAAGTTTGATTGTTTGAGGGCAGATTGTATTCAAGAAGAGTCTAGGTTGGCTGCAAGAGGTATTGATCGAAGCTCTACAAATGAAGACATTCATGCTCTTTCCGCTCAATCCTAGAAGAAGAAAGGGAAAGATGGAAAGAAAGGATACTTCAAGAGGAATAGAGATATAGGAGCTGATGGTGCTCTTGCATTCAAGAAGAAGTGGGACCTCTCCAAAGTCTAATACTTTCGTTGTGACAAGTTTGGTCACTATGCAAAGGATTGCCCTACCAAGCCTAATCAGCATACTTCATTTGCAGATGTGGATGAGATCTCTCCTCGGAAGGATTCTAGGGAATTTCAATTTTAAATGGGCCTGTGTTCAAGCCGTGAAGGTTGTGTGTTGATCTGAGTACAAGAGCAACGTATCTTACTGTGCCCAGTATTTGCATCCATCAGAATATTTAAAGAGATAAGTATTCTTTGTTATTTCATTTAGTTGGATCTTGTAATTAGAGAGATAGTGGTTTCTCTTGAATTGTGTTCTCTAACATAAGATCCTTTGGAGATTCAATCTATTCATGCTAGTTGCGAAGATTTCTAAGTGTGACTCAAAGATAAAAGAGAACTATGAATTATATGGTGATTAGTTGGTCACATCAATATCATTCTCTAATGCATGAACTGTGATAGAGCCTTAACTCTTGGAGAGAATTGGTTTTACATGCTAACTACATAATGCATTCAAGAAATTTGTAGTCGTGCAGATTATCTTTTGTTGTGTTGAGTTTAGCACTCTCGAGATGAGTAAAAGATGGAAGAAAGAGTTTTATCATAATTCAATAAAGATAAGTTTCTTTATCCCTTCATTCTAATCTTTTGATATATTTCTCTTATAGGTTGATTTATTTATCTATGTTATAATATTGTTCATAAATTATTATGTATTCATGCTATAACTTGAAATAGTAAACTTTGTATGATTTAGCCTTGGCATTTCCTTGGATAGTTATAAAGTTAGTAATCTCTCTCTAAAATGCTTCCAGGACGGATCAAGGAGCAAGAGGGTGATGGGAGATTGCTTAGAGAGGAAAAGCTTGAGGCATCCAGTGAGGAATTCATGCCGACTGGAGACATGATCAAGCATGGATTCACAACTTGCAGCCATGGGACTGAGTTGGTGGCTAGAGGGAGTTCACTTCCAGAAGTCTTCTTTGCAATCTCTGAAGCGGGGATCAAGAGGGAGATTTGTGACTCACTGAGAAGAAGTGAAGGTTGCAGTGTTGCAAGGCCAAGTGTTAAATCCTTGAAAGACCTCTTCAGCTGCTGAGATCATAATTGCACAAGACAGTCATCTAGATCTGATATTGGTAGCTCCGCAAACCTATTTAGAATAGAGTGATCTGCAATGAGGTCGAGGAGGTCTACCCTGAACTCTCTACAGTACCAGAGGTGTGCACTGGAAAACATTTATCTAAGGCAAGTGTTGCAGGCAATCTTGGACGAAGAGGTTAGAAGGTTGATGCAAGTACTTGAAGATTCAAAGGGAGCCTACTGAACCTAAAGAAGATGGAAGTATACTATTGAGATTTGATATGATGGATTGCAAATCCACGTCTACGCCTATGGAGACCAACCTACATAAGTTGAAAGAGGCTGCAGCTAGTTCAGACTTGGTGGATCCCACGATGTACAGGAAATTCATTGGATCCTTGATGTATCTAGTCAACACTAGACCACATATCTGCTATGCAGTGAGTGCACTTAGTCAGTTCATGTGTGAACCGAAGCAGATACATCTTGTTGCAGCAAAACATATCCTGAGATACTTGCGTGGCACAGTTGGATATGGATTGAGATATTCTTCAGGTGTGGATCTGGAGTTGCATGGCTATACTGATTCTGATTGGGCAGAGTGTGTCACTGATCAGAAGAGCACCTTTGGATGTTGCTTCAGTTTGGGATTTGCTATGATTTCCTGGTGCAGCAGGAAGCAATCATCTGTAGCATTGAGTACAGCAGAGGCAGAGTATATTGCAGCTTGTGTGGCAGCTCGGGAAGAAGTGTGGCTTCGTAAGCCACTTGCAGGATTGATTTGGACAATCAATGGAGCCTACTATCATTCATTGTGATAACCAGAGTTGTGTGAAGCTTTATGTCAATCCAACGTTTCATGACAGAACTAAACATGTTGAGATCAAATACCATTATATCAAAGATATGGTATTGAGGAAAGCTATACAATTGAGGTATATCAGCACCGATGAGCAGACGGCAGGCATTCTCACCAAGCCTCTCTCCAGGATAAAGTTCGTGTACTTTTGAGACAAGCTTGGTATGGTGGAGAATACAGCCCTAAGTGAGAAGGAGTCTCAGTATCAGTGATCCTCTTTAATGAGTTCTTCTCTGTGAGAGAAGTTCGAGGTGAAATCCCTTGTTAATGAGTTCTTCTCTGTGAGAAAAGTTTGAGGTGAAATCCCTTGTTAATGCATTCTTCTCTACAAGAGAAGTTTGAGGTGAAAGCCCTTGTTCCACCCTCTGGGAGAGCCATGGTGGATGTCATGTGTGTGACTCCATGACAGCATCACATGAGAGAGTCCGTGATGATTTTCTTGTAATTGTGTTTTCACCCTCTGGGAGAGCCATAGTGAAAGTCATGTTGAGGTGACAACATCACGCAAGTGATGAACACTTGTACATACCATACATGGTTGTAGCAGGTATGGTTGATATCACGATGAGGTGATATCGGTTCGTTTCCACATACGGTTGTAGCCATTGTGGTTGGCATCACGATGAGGTGATGTGTCTTATGCAGCTGGAAGCATTTCTCCCTAGCTGAGAGGGAGTGTTGATGTTTAGCAGCTTCGGGCTCAATCCTTCCAGCCCAGATTGAATAAAGAGAACAATTAAATTGTAGCCTATCGGCTATTTAATTGTTAAGATTGGTCTTCATGAATAGTTACATCATTTATTAATGGTGACTAATATTTATTTATTAGAAAGGCATGATTTGTTATGAAGGTGTGATCTCCCTAAAGCCGACATTATATATTATATGGATGTGATTTCATTAAGAGGAAATTGATATTTGTTATTATGTTTGCCGACCTCATGAAGAGACGCAATTATTTGGAAATATATCTCCTTGTTGAAGGCTGGAAATATATCTCCTTGTTGAAGGCTGACTTCAAGGATCAAGGGGATGCGTCTCTTCCCTTCCATTTGTATATATATTCAATATGTTCTATCATTCATTCATTGAGATATAGTTCATCAAGTGGAGTTTTCTCAAGTGCGAATTTGTTTAAAGAGCAGATCATTGTTTCTGTAGAAAGCTGAGTTCCATAACAGCAGACACTTACAGCAGATTGTAATTCTGTAGCAGCAGATCAACTTCAAGGGGAAACACATTATTCTGTATTTTGCATCTAAGAGAGGTGCTGTCATTCATTGTTCAAGATAGCTCAATATTCTTGGTGCGAATTCTGTAGAAGAACAGATTGTCATATTCATTGAAGGCTGAGTCTATAATCAGCAATTAATTCTGCTTGTATCTGTGTTGCATCAGGTTGTGGTGCTTATATTTGGCCTTCATATCGGCCTCTTGTAAAGGAGTCAATTTGTGTTGACTTTCAATATATAAGAGATATATTTGTTGCTGGGTTTTTCTCCCTCAAGAGGAGGGTTTTCCCAGGGTATCTGCTGTGTTATTGTGATTGATTTTGAATTAATTTTCTGTGTTCTAATCTGATCATAAAAACTAACAATATGCAATGTATAAGTAAATATATAAGCATATTTTATCTTGCAAGGCTAGCAAATTCATTCCTTAATGAGATCCTCTATAATAATCATGTATTCCATTTGGCAAAGGTTCCAGTAAATAATCGAAGTACATCTATTTGTGGGATTTGAATAATTATTTGTCAACTTTCCAGCATACAAGTCAACTTCTTAAATCTTCAAATCCTAATGAAAACTGTGTTCTCCCAAGTATTTGAAAATGTAAGAAATGTAAACTATAAACATTTTCTCTTCTAGAGTGTTACTATTTGCTTCTTAGCAAAATTCAGATTTTGAATCTTTGTAAATGTTATAAATAACAAGCCTATATATGTATACCATTCATGGGTTATATACCTGCTTAAGCTGTCCTCTTTTCTTGGATAGAAGAGTAATTTGCTCATTTAACGTTTTCCAAGCACGTGCTTCATAGCAAAGCTGCACTATTGCAACTACCACTTTTCGTGTACCAGAAACATCAGCAAGTAGCCTCAGCTGCTTCTCGATGTCTAAAAGAGAATTAATGGCCAAATCCAGTTTGCCTTCCTGCACAGCAGCACAGAAACCAAGAAATGGAAGAAGTTCATAAAATTAAATTCCCTAAAAGTTCATGTTTAGGCTAAATGATGCGGAAATATAAGAATATTAGATCAAAAAAAGGTCATGCCCACTTCCAAGAACAGAGTCAAATCATAACACATGGAATGATGTGAAAATACCACAATGCTATATCAGCAACAGATCACACCCGTTTTCATGAACAGACTTAAAATCATAACACAATGAAAAATATGAAATACTATACAATTATCTAGAAACGGGTCTCACCTGTTTTCATGAACAGACTCAAAATCATAATACGGTGAATGATGTAGAATTATTATACTATTATGTTAAAAAAGGGTCAATACCCATTTCTGTTAGCATAATCAAAATCAGAATGCAACGAATGATGTGGAAGTACCATACTATAATATCAAAAACAGGTCACACCCATTTCCATGAACATATTCAAAATTATAATACAATAAATGATATGGAAATACCATACTATCGTATCAAAAACAGATCACACCTGTTTCCATGAACAGACTCAAAACCATAATATAAAGTATGCCGTGAAATGATAATGCTATTATATAAAAAACAGACCAGATCCATTTCTATGAATAGACGCAAAATTATAATGCAATGAATTATATGGAAATACTATATATCGTATCACATACACGTCAGGCCTGGTTCCATTTACAGACTCAGAATCATAACAAAAAGAATAATGTGGAAATATTATACTATTATAAAAAAAACAGGTCAGATCCATTTCCATGAACAGACTCAAAATCGTCATACAATGAATAAACATGAAAATACCATGCTATCGAATCAAAAACAGGTCACACCTGTTTCCATATACACACTCAAAATCATAATGCGAAGAATGATGTAGAAATATTATACGAGTATATCGAAAAAAGGTCACACCAGTTTCCACAAACAAACTCAAAATCATAGTTCGGCAAGAATCAAAAAACAAGTCGAACGAAGTTAGTCCGACAAGAAGAAGAAAAAGAAAAAAGTAGAGAGAAACGGCCTCGACTGTAAAACTACCCATTCCCCTTTGTTTAATTAAACATCAAAAATTATGGGTTACAGTTAGACTACGTAAAAAATATAATCTGCATGACAGGCAACTGATTGTTGTCTGTAAAACCTGGGTACTGGTTTTTGATTGGCAAAAACGGGATTTTTTTGGTCATTTTAATGAATTTTGGACCAATTTATTTTGCAGAATGTTGTTGTGCTTTTCCCTTGCTTTTTATATGCATTTGCCTCTCTCTCATTTCGGCCGAGCCGAGATCAAGCGCAACTTGTGCTTTACCTAGTCAGAGTCTAAATACCAGACTAATACTGAGCAGAAAATCCCATGAGTCCCCGTGCTATCGTGCATTCGAGCAGACGATAAAAAGGTTATGGGTTCGAATCTTAGCATTAAGAATTGAAGTATGTTAAAAGCAGAGGAGGGCATATGTACCTGCAAAGCAGTTTTCTTGTGTTCAGCAATGTCAGAGTCAAGGGCATCCACGACTCCAGATTTGTGAGAGTCTTCCTCCATCCCTTTAACTTCCATTCTGCTTCTAGTGCAACTCTGACAGTTCTTCCTTTTCAAGGGCTCTTCAAATTTGCAACCCAAGGAATATCTGTTCAGAAGCGTATTTTGCCCTCCGTCCAAGCGTAAAACCAAAAACTTGTTATGAGTTTTAAGGTGAAATATTCGTCTTTTATAGGGAATTCATGTTTACTCTCGGCCCTTCGTAAAAGCTTTTAAACTAGCGGAGGCACCATAAAGTTATACGGTCCGCCGAAAGGTATTTACAGGTATTTAGTATAATTAGTATTTTCTTCATTTCTATGATTAATAAGGAAGGTGTCATCTTCTCACAAATATTTATAATTTTATTATTAAGCATAATTTTTTATTTTTTTATTTTTATTTTTTTTTGCTATTTCATGTAGTAGAAAGTAGTGTATATCCATCATTTTGTAGTTTTTAGGTGTTATCATTAGTTTTTGAAATGTATTATTCTTAAAAATTAAAAGGAATTATAGACTTATCTATTTTTTGTGCTATGCATATTAATAGTACCACCATCACTTATTGGATGTATTTGAATGTTAATGCTTGCTTATTATCACAATCTACTTTTATACTACTCATCACATCATATGTAAGAATATGAAATGCTACTATTTCTCTCTCTTCCTCTCATGGTCACATAACCACTTCAATTTTAATTGTTTTAGAATTTTTATTACCATACATTTTGTCTTTCAAGATTAATTGATTATCTTTTTTAAATTTTGGTTATGATTTCTAAAATTCTATATTTAGAAATTTGGCTATGCTAAAGCCTTTCTCCAATAAAGTTGATTATGTGATGTGCTTTAATAAATATGCATTCTAAGTGTGGGATTATGAGTATTTCTCAACTTGTTTTTATTGAATATACTCTAGAGATGTGATTTTATGGAACTATGATATCACAATTAGGCCTTAAAACTCTTTTATTAGATTCAATAATCATGCATCAAACTTGATTGATGTAAGGAAGCTAAGGTAGCAGAACAACTTCCTACACTAATCTTGAGAGGAGAATAATGTAAAACTTTTACAGATCTTTAATAGTTACAGAAACTTAAACATTAATAAATATAAATATCATGTATACCACAACACAATGATTTACGTGGAGAAAACCCTTTCGAGAGAAAAAAACCCCACACTCCAAAAGCTACCCAATATATTATTCAAAAATCACAAAGATTACAATATACTTGCAGAGCAAGCTTCTCACAGGAGTATCACCAACCAGAGATCTAGAGGTAACACAACCACTATCGGACTCTCAAAATACATCACCATACACAGTTGTAATACAACACCCTCATAAAATAGGGTTGCCTTCTAAGGCAAGTCAAGCCAACAAAATCTCGACCATCAGATCTAAGACCTAATGACAAACGATCCAAATTTACAATAATAAAATATACATAAAATGTGGCTTTTTGGGGGCGTTGGCCCCGAACCCCCATCGAGGTGCACGGCCCCGGACCCCCACAACAATGTACCCCCCTACAACCCCCTTGCGCTAACGTATCAACAGTACCTTATGTATCTGCAAGGTTGAGACATATTTTCCCAACAATTGAGTCGCCTAATCAAGTATTATTTGAATGTGCATACTCTTAGCAAATATGCAAAGGGAAGGAAACATGTGAATATGCAATAAAAAATGAATATAAATCTTATGTGTCCATTAGAAATTCACTTTTATAGATACATATGCCAAATTTGGGACAATATACTCTAGTTACTATGTCTCTGACAATATGGTTGAAAGGGACATGGTTAAGTGTTTAGGGTTTCAAATAATGTAATCATTGTAGCATATGGACTACATGTATATGGGGGAAATGCATCAAACATGTTAATGAAATATAAAATACATGCATGCAACCTTATTATGATGTTTTAACATGAAAGGCCCATCATATTAGTTGTTTGATTCATTGTCCATAATTAAATGTCATTTGCTAACCAATTTGAAACTAAAGTTTGTCATCTTCCTTTATTCTTTGGGCACTAGTTGTCACTCATACTCTAAACAAGTGAGAAAATAAGAACTAAAAATGATATAAAGTTATCAATCTTGCAAAGTGTTAGCATTTTAATTCACAACTTTCAATGCAACACAAAAAGAACCAAGTATAGTAAATGGTTCTTTAAATTATAAGGGAAATCTCCCTTTAACAGGTATAATCTAAGGATTTTAAAGAGTGTAATAAAATTAACTTAACAAAAAATTATATTTTTGTTTTCTCAATCTAGAGCACGAATCAATTTTAACAAATTTATACTAGATAAGAAGTTTTTATATGTCAAAAGTATCTATTGCAAAAACTAATCTAACACAACTAAAGGACTATACAACTTCTAATTAAATGCAAAGATTAAAAACATAAATAGAACAAGATAGGTTTGATTAAACATAAACACATGGACATAAATATAAATTGAATTAAATGTAGAGGATCATGTATAAAGCCACAACACTTCCTCCAATAACTTAAATAATACAAAGCTTATTTTTGTATGGTCTTATGAAGATTTCAAAGTCCTAACTCCAAAAGAGTTATCTCGTACAAGTCATCTCAAAGTAGAAGTCAAACACTTCCAAAAAAAAACAATTTCATTATAATCTACATATACAAGGGACTATCTATGTGAAAATTCAAAAGACATTGGTTGCAAGGACTATATTCCTAAGATTCCACTTTGCATGAGTATCTAACATTGTTCCTATGTATAAAAAAAATGGAGAAATTAAGATATGTGTAGATTTTTTTAATCTAAATCAAGCTTCACTAAACAATAAGCATCCCCTAGCCATTATGTTCATGTTTTACAAACATTGATGGGGTAAAAAAAATTATCATTACTTGATGGATATTCAAACTATAACCAAATCAAAATTGTAGTTGAAGATTAGTATAAGACAACCTTCATTACTCCATCAAGCACTTTTTCTTATGAATGTGTGTCATTTGGTCTTATCAACAAAGGTGTTACTTTTTAATGAGTATTAGATGTAGTGTTTGTTGACTTGAAAGATAAAATAATCTTGATGTATTTGGATGGTCTTATAGTCTTCTCAAAGAGATGGCAATCATTTTTAGCATCTAGTAATTATATTTGAAAGATGTGGTTTTCAAGGTGTTTCCTTGAGCCCAAATAAATCCATTTTTACAATAATTGATGGAAACTTACAAGGTCATATAGTTTCTAAGAAAAGTATAAAAAAATGGCCATAATGAATTTGATGTTATCCATAAATTTGATCTATACCAACTAGCACAACTAGTTTACATTCCTTTTTCAGTAAAGTTAATTTCTTGTGAAGGTTTGTACTTGATTTTGAAACCTTACAAAGGAACATATTGGCAATGATCGAGAAGACCATGGTTTTCAAATGAGTCAAAGAAGGGGAAAGATATTTTATAAAGCTCGGTGAATCTATTTGTAAAGCCTTAATGTTGTTACATCAAATTTTCATAATAAATTTGTATTTTTATCATTATGCTTCATAGTATATTGTGTCTTCTATTCTTACACAAAAATTGTGAACATATATGGAATCTTCTATTGCTTTCACGAGTAATTATTTCAAATATTGTGAGATGTGATATTCACATATGAAATATCATGCCTATGTCATGATAAGAGCAATCAAGAATTTTAAGTTTTATATCTTGAATTCTTACACTACAGTTTGTGTCAAATTCATTAATTAAAACCATGTTCACTCAATAAGAGATGGGTTCCAAGTGAGGTAATTGGATTGTAAATTTTTAAGAATATGACCTTAAAATCAAACCTATAAAGTTGATACACGACAAAGGATTGTGTTGGCTTATAACTAAATATGGAGATAAAGATAATGTGGAGGTTGTTGATTCAATAGGCCATGAGTAGCCTTTGGTGGTGTTTGTTAGTTATACAAATATATGGTACATGAGCATAGCTTATTACTTGACATATAGATATTATCCAAGCCATATGACTAAGCAACAAAAGAGGGTGTTGAATTTGAGAGCACTCAAGTATTTAATATGAAAATATTTGTTGTACAAATAGTTTTTATGGTATGTTCTTGAGGTGTGTAAATAAATAACAACAATATAAGTTGTTAGAAGGCTTTCATGATAAATATTGTGTTGGTAATTTGTCATCATGGATTATAAATGTCAAGATATTGAGGGAATAATAGTATTGGCCAACAATATTTTGTGATGCACACAAGTGGGTACAAAAGTGTCAAGTTTTCTAGCAATTCATTGTGAGGCTTAAGTTTGCAACCATTCCAATCAAACCAATTATCATTTAAGCCTCTATTTAGTAATAGGGGTTAGATTTTACTGAGACTCTCAATCTAAATTCTAGCAAAGAATATGTATATGTTCTTATTACCATAAATTATTTTGTAAAGTGGATCAAGCCCATTGTTACAAAGCAAGCTACTCCAAGATAAGTGTGTGATTTCCTAAAAGAGTATTGTTTCATTCTTGAAGGTTCCTCATAAGATTTTGATAAATAATTCTTCAAAATTTTATCTTGAAGAGATCCTAGATTTTATATTAAATATGTAATTACATTGTCACATTCATCAAATATATTGCACTCATGGTAATGGGCAAGTTGAATCTTCTAATAAAAATATAACAATTGTTTGAAAGTTAGGTGACACAAATCAATACACCTAGCATAAGATGTTATATGATGCTCTGTGGACCAACAATATTACTCCCAAAAGGGCCATTGGCACCTCACTATTCATTAATATGTATAGAATTAAAACATTATTAACAATTAATTTAGAGCTATTCTAACAAAAACAATTAATTTAGAGATATCAACATTACAAGCAGCCATGATAGTTGAAGAAAATGAATTTAAATATCATATTGAAAAAGAATAATGTGCTTGACTAAGCTTGAAGAAGATAGGATGGAAGTGGTGGATGGAAGTGGTTGATAGGATCATTCATCATCGAGAGTGAGCAAAGAGGATCTTTGATATAAAGGCTTGTCATAAGGATTTTAAAATTTGTAATCTTGTTCTTCTTTGGGATAAAAGACACAAGAAAAAACAAATGCATGGAATTTTTTATTCCTTATGGTTATAATCTTTCAAATTTTGCTAATTCAATGGAGACAACACTTACTATCTTTCACATTTGGAAAGTATGCATTTGTCATTGTCTTATAGTGGGCCATATCTTAATCACTTCACTACTTAAGGATTGGAGGGGTTTCCCCTTATTTGTGTTTCATATTGTGTTTCCCCATTTGTGATGTATTTGTAATGTTGTATTGTGTTTCCCTTTTATGTAATGTAAATGATATTTTTTGTTAGGTAATCTAGAGTTCTATCTTTAGGTAATCTAGTATTCTTTTAAAAATCAAAGATTCTAAATTTCTCTTATGTTTCAAGTATACTCCATGATCTCCATATAGATACAATTGTTGTACCATACAAAAATATATATATTACATCAAGTTTCAAGCTAGATTCATTATCCTAAGTGGTCTTGAGTGCAAAGTGTTTCAAGTTTCATCTAGTTTACTTTGTTTTATCATCATTTTTCATTTTCTAATATTTATAAGATTATAGAACTAAGAGGAAAGGTCCATTTAGTGCCAAAGTTTCCTAAAAATGAGCTACCTACAAAACCCACACAAATCAACCATAGACGAAAGCTAGTTGTAGATTGGCTTCTTAGAGTCTAGTTTGGGAAAAAGAAAGCCTAAACTGAATTTCTCAATCCTCTTAAACATGATGGTTAGTTGTAAATAATGTATAATGTGTCAAAAAATAACCCACACCCAAAATCATTAAACCCACTACCTCTCAAAATATGGTAATAAAGTTAGATTTCCTAACACCAATGGCTCTAAAACCATGTTAGATTCTACAAATAAGTGAGAAACTATACAAGACTTAATGTAGGAATAGATACAATAGAATTATTTTAATAGATGATCTTATAATTAAAATAAACAAACAAGGCTAGTTTCTAGCAATGCAAGAGATGTGCAAAATAACATAAAGAAATATCACGCTCCATCATAAAAAAATGAGTGATAAGCAAAGTATATATATAAATATAAGCGAGGAAGATATAATCAATAGGATGACTAACTCCAACTACAAAAAATAGGTGGAAATTACATCTACTAGGAAGATGTTTAACAAATGGTTACACCTACTTGGTAAAATATGAATACATGATTAAGAGGTGGTACATGCATCAAAGAGAACAAGTAACTCCAACTCCCAAGAATAGGTGGGAGTTATACACATTCCTCTAATAGAATATAACATCTACCCTTGAATAAATACCATATATAATAAACTAAAAAAGCTTAAATATATGTGTAAGAAAGAGAAATAAAACTAAATATAAAGGAAAATAAAAACCTACACCAATAAATATTTGATCCATAAAATGGAGCAACCATGCCACACTCCATTACATCTTCAATATGGATTTTATTGGAGTATCACTACCTTTAGATGAATTACATAAACACATGTGCATTCAACTTAAGGAAACACTAAGAGAACTATCTGAGATGTGGAAAGATAGCCATTATTCACACACAAAATTGAAAAAATTGTTAACACTACATAAACACTCTAATGGTTAACAAAACTTTAGGAATAGAGAGTTGGGTTCCATGTGCCACTAATTCGACAATGTATGGGTGTTTCATATTCCTCAATGGTCTTACAAATCTCTACATGTTTACTATCAAGTATTTACACCTTCACACACTTACCAAGAAAGCAACTATGTATGTTTATCAACCAACCTAGATTTTTCTAGCTCTCACCATCATTCCAAGTGCTACATACAGCTGCATATGACTACCCTACAACAAAATTATGTAACAACCATATTATAATACTATTCTTAAATAGCACCATAAAATAGAGAACTCTTCTCTATCAACTATCTCAACTTGGCTCAACTCAAACTCTCAATCCCTCGTGGTATATACTGCCTCTCTTTTATTCACCTCTATTAATAAAAATGAATGGTTGTGAATCAATGAAAGGTAATGTTGTGATCTTCATGACATGCCTTTGTTATTTTACAATTGGGGAACCATTACTTGAACTCCAATGGTTTTCAGCGTTGTTTATGAACTTGTATGCATATTTAGATCTAATTATGCATTCTAAGATGAAAGGATCACTTTGTTTGTTTAGGTTATTTAAAAAATGTTTTATTTTTAGAATTTTTTTTCCTATTTGGGCACTTGAAAATTTTGAGCATCATGTTCTATATTTAAGTATTTGAAGGTTCTATTATGACATGACAAAATACAAAGGAACTTCTATATGGGGGGTGCTAGTTCCTGATATTTTATATCAAGTTTATGACTAAGTTTTATAAGTGCTTACAAGTGTGAAATTTATTATTTACCTAGGATTTCAGTATCCATTATTTCATTTCCCATGCTTGAGCTTCTTTGTCCATACATATTTGCCTTGTTAGATTGTATGCCTATGTTCATATTAGCCTTGTCTCCCCCATTCTTTAATTTTATATACTACAGCATGTTCACATCTTCATGTTCATTATCTCTTTTCTCAATTAGTTCATTCTTGACTATGTTCCTTGTTAATACTATGAGAAATATTTAAGCATACCCCAATTTAAGTCCATGAGCTTATGTCCTATTCTTTTATCCCTTATTACCCCAAACCCAAGGATTTTTATTCACAATTGAATTCTTTTTATTTTCACATCTAAAACTGACATATCTAGGTGCTTGAGAGTCCCTCAATGTCTTGCATATACAAAGTTAAATATTCAAATGACATTGGACCCAAGAAAGTTATTCGAGGTCATTTCGCTCAAGTCTCACATTTGAGGGGATGTATTGTTTTTTTTTATCGATAAGCAAGATGATTGTATTAATATTTAGAAAAGTAAATACATCGTTCAGGCCCAAACTGGGCATTCTTCATGACTTCAACAGAGACAAACGAGACCTGGACACCAACCAAAATTAGCAGACTGAGTGGACGTAGCCACCATTAACCAACATTTTCACCAAAAAACTTGACCCACCTAACACTTACAGAGACCAGTTACAAAGATTACCATTCATACCACCAAACCCAAAAAACTTAACCACCAACAAAAAAACCCTAACCAAACCCCTATCACCAAACATTATGCTGAGCAAAAACACAGAATTCCCTCTTCCAAGTTAAGTCTTCTATAGGCAGCAAGCATAATTTATTTTTCAAAAACTCTGCTCCTACTACGGCCAAGCACCTATGCTCAATAAGATCCATGTCATTAACATCCAACAAGAAGGGAAAATAGCTTACCAAGGCATTAGGGTCCTCCAGAAGATGCAAGTCCCACGACTGTGGGACCCCTTTACCAAGTCCAGTTGTGGCTAATGCTCTATCCAAGCCAACCAACATGTCTTTGCGAAAGAGGCCCCACATTATCACCCTTGCATCTGCTTTTGAAACCCCAACATCAAGCAGTCTAGCCAACACTCAGGAAGAAATATCTGAATCCAAATGGTATCCTTCGGCATCCTCAATAAACGCTTTCCCAACCAGGAATTTGACAATTACGAAAGATAGATAATCTGGGTGGTGAATAATGTAGTGCAGCCGAAGAGAGGAGATTGAACCTTCAAATGCAATTTGCCTTTTGGAACTTTTTAATTGCACTAGCGTAACCATCCCTCCCATCTCCAATTCCTTTGTAGAAACCAAGAGTATAAATCTACTCATTGCACACATAGAGCTCAAAAAACCATGCCACCAATTACTTTAGAAATAAAACTTTTCCACCCATCAAAATAAAGGCCTAGGTAGACGTGCTTGGCCACCATCCTTTGCAACCTAGCAAACGTCCTTCAAAGGACAAAGCAAGTCATGCAGTGCCGGCGGGGAATGATGGTTTTAACTCCATCGAGAAAGTTCTTTTTGGACATGTAGCCAACTCATCCTCCTTCCAACTCATGCTTCAGCCCAGTGCTTGCCACCTGACCACTCAACATCAGCAAACAGGGGATGGAGTGGCGCCTTCCCTACCTCCCATGAGGGGATGTATTGTTGTTAAATACAAAGGAATTAAATGTTTTGATAGACATGTGATTGTTATAGTTATTGATTGAAGGAGCCTCACATCCAAAGAGTGAGATCTTAAACTCTTGAATAGACCAATAAATCAAAAATTATTATTTTTTGTCATGTCCCTTTTTTGGAAAGTCAATTCCAAAGTGGAATCTAGGAATTCTACTGCACTCCCCTGTAGGAGCTCATCTCAGTCTATGGTTTGGTATGTAGCATCTGTAATGAAGGCCCCACAACATATCTAAAGCTCGTGGGAAAAGGATTATGTATTGGAAAGATATCACCATCATAATATCGCTAGTTCAGGCTCACTATGTCGAGACAAATTCAATTCTAGGAATCCGTCCACAAGAGCATGTTCATGTGTGTGGTTTAGAACATAACACCTATGATCGCACTTGCACATCATATCCAAAACTCAAGAAGGGAGGAATGAGCATCAAAAAGATATCTCTAACAGAAGGCAACTGTGCTAGTCAACTGACACCCACCTGTACAAGCTTGAAGCATAAAGACATTGCAGGATCATGTGAAAGTAACTGCAAAGTTTCAAGAAGTGGGAATGAGCAGGGCAAGTGTGTGGATGGGTCTATAGGAAGGCACGCTTATTCCAAAGGAATCTACATTGGCCTTAAGGCTAACCTAATCTAGCGTGTCGGGAATTCAAATTTTGGGCTTTGGTACCAATTGGGCTCAAGGCCAACCTATTCCTCAAATAGGAATGTTAGCATATAAATGTAGGGAAACCAATTCATGCAAAGGAATCAAATTATTATGTCATTTTCTATATTTTGGGGCACTTGTGGTCTAATTCCTTTTGTGGATGAAAACCCATAGGAGTTGTGCTCATTGGATGAAACCTAGTATTCACTAGGATCAAAGGATGAAACCCCTTTGGTTCCTAAGGGCAGTCTCATTCAGAGATTGCAACTGCACTTCAAAGGATTTTGTAAGAAAGATAATAATATTGCATGTTGATCTGTGGTAATCGTATATATCATTTTGGATCATTGTAGTGAGTTGTTTAATTGATATATCAATATATTGGAGTATCTTTCTATGCTCATGTGTTGAATTGAATTACAATTTATATATCAGTTTGGTCAAAATACATGTTAGGGACATTATAGTGGTATCAAAGAAAGATTCTACCAAACGGTAGGGTTTCTAATGATTAATGTTTCCAAGTGAAAGGGAGATCGAGTTCTAAAGGAGTGAACTGAAGAAAGTGGAGCAAGAAGAAATGATGGGGGAGGATGAGGCCAAAGCAAAATTTGAGTAAATGATACAAGGGAAAAATCTTCTTGTCGATATGTTTGGCTACATGTTTCAGTGGATGCAGACTAATGCAAGGAAGGATAATGATAGCATCAATGGAGTTGGTGCCTTCAGTGAATCAAGTGGTGGAAAGGGGACAAAGAAGGTGATTGCTACATGAAGTTTTGAAACTGACTTTAGTAATAGGACCCTTAAGCCCGAGTTCATTCAAAGATTGGAAGAAGTTCTAGAAACTACCCTCCAAGATGACATTTCTAGATCTTATGAAGAATATAGGGCTTTGGACCCTCCAATCAAGGAGATCTTGTCTTTGAAATATTTCATGGAAATGAAGAAGAACAAAAGAGGAACCTACCACTCACCCCTCAAGCCAAAAGAACCAAAGCACTCATTGGGAAAGCTATCTATTTCCCCTTTTGATGGACCTGAGAAAAGCACTACTAGGGCATGGTTGCAGAAACTTGATACATATTTGGAACTTAAGCCAATGTCCAAGGAAGATGCCATAAAATTTTCCACCCTGCATTTGGAAGGAATTGCTCATGATTATTGGTACCATGGTCTGGTTAGTCAAGGCCACAAATTGATCAAATCTTATGATGAATTTTGTAGCTGAGTAGTGGAGAGGTTTGATAGAAGAGATCTGGAAAAACATTTTTGGGAATTGGATCGCCTTAAGAAGAAAGGAAGTGTGGAAGAATATGTTGTAGATTTCTAGAAGCTATCAGTCACGGTAATTGACATTTCAAAAAGAAGACTCATAGTCATATTCATAGAAGGCTTGGTGGAACAACTCAAGGGCTTAGTGAAAGCATTCCACTCCTCAACACTTCAGGAGACTATCGGGAAAGCTTTTGATCCAAAGAATTATGTTCCTAAAAAAAAATCAATACCTTTAATATGGAATAATCCAAAGGGGAATTCCCAAAAGAAGCCTTGGACTGCTCAGAAATCGGCTCCCCCCATCGCACCTAAGAAGAATGATGTTGAGACTAAGAATGAGCTCAAAAGGAAGAATCTTTGTTTCTCTTATAGAGAATCATGGCAGGACATAGGTGTCTTAGAAAAGAGCAAGTCTACTATATAGAAGTCATCTCTGACAAAGAATTAGAATCAAATGGGTCTAATGAATTTCATGATATGAAAGGAATCCCTCCAGAGGAAGAAGGTAAGGAGAAGGACAGTGACAACGTTTTAGTATCTCTATCTAGTGCGCATAGATACCATTTTTTCAAGGTTTGGGGTGTCCTTGTTGGACAAAGGGTGACTGGACCCTGATTGATGGAGGAGCTACTCATAACTTCATTGATGAAGGACTTGTGAGAAGAAGGCTAGATGCAGAGAATTTGAAGGCTTCACTATCACTATGGCGAATGGGTATAACTTACCCTACAAAGAGAATGTATAGAAGTTGAACATAACATTTAGAGATCATAAGGTTTGTGATGATTTCTATGTCATTGGTTTTGGTGAAATTGATGTGATTTTGGGTGTGCAGTGGTTACATTCATTGGGTGAGTATACTACAAACTACCAAACGATGGAGCTCAAGTTCAAAGCCAATGGGGAGGATGTGATTCTAAAGGGAATGGTGAATGGTGGTTTGCAAGTAGTATTGAAGCTAGAAAAATGGAAAGGATCGTTTGGAAGAACAAAGTTACCTGGTCTACTAGTTGTTTGGTGATTTCAAAGGATTCTTCAAAAGGTAAGAATGGTCAAGTTCATATTGATATACAAAAGATTTTGGATAAGTTTAGTTTGGTTTTCAGTGGCATGCCTCCCGGATTGCCACCGGATAGAGGTTTCCATCATATCATAGAACTTGAACCAGGATCAAAATCGGTTATGACCACTCCTTACTGCCATCCCATATGTGTAAGGAAGAGATAGAGAAAGAAATAAAGGAGTTACTGGATATGGGCTACATCAAACCAAGCTCTAGCCCTTTCACATCTTTTGTGGTGCTAGTGAAAAAGAAAGATGACACTTTGTGATGTGCATAGACTACCAGTCATTGAACAAGAAGACCAGTAAGAACCGGTACCCCGTACCATGGATAAATGAGTTGAGTGATGAACTACATGGTGTGGCATACTTCTTAAAGATTGATATGAAGTCTAAATACAACCATATCTGAATGAGGAAAGAAGATGTTGAGAAGATTGTTTTTCGATGCCACTATGGGCATTTTGAGTTCTTGGTTATGCCCTTTGGTCTTACCAATGATTTGAAAACCTTCCAATCATGCATGCATCATGTGTTTGGTAAGCACTTAAGTAAGTTTGTGTTGGTTTTCATTGATGATATTATGATCTATAACAAAACATGGGAAGAACATTTGAAGCATTTGGATGTTGTCTTGGGAATTCTGAAGCAACAGTCTCTCTTTGCAAAGATGTCAAAATATGAGTTTGGTTCAACAAAGATATTGTATTTGGGACATGTCATAAGTGATAAAGGAGTTCAAGTTGATTAACAAAAGATCCAAGCCATTCTAGATTGGCTACCTCCTATAAACTTGTCTTAACTAAGAGGCTTCTTTGGACTATGTAGCTATTATCAGAGGTTTGTCTGAGGATTCTCTTAGTTTGTGACACTTGTCACCAATTTGACTAGAGCAGGAGCCTTTGAATGGACAATAAAAGCACAAAGTACCTTCAAGAAGTCGAGAGAGGTAATGAGCTCTTGTCTGATTCTTGCAATTCATGATCTTTCATTTCCATTTTTTGTAGAATGTGATGCTTCTGGCGAAGGGATTGGAGTTGTTCTCTCTCAGAGGGGACATCCCATAGAATTTGAAAGTAGGAAATTGAGAAACCGTGAAAAGGATATCCCATATATGATAAGGAAATGCTAGCTATAATGCATGCCTTGGAAAAATTCCAACAATACTTGGTATGCATAAGATGTGTGTTCAAAACAAACCATAACAACTTGAAATTATTCTTGAGCCAATAAAATTTGAATGACATACAACAAAAATGGGTTAGCAAACTATACACATATGATTTTTATATTGAATATATAAAGGGGAAGAAGAATACTATGGTGGATGCACTCTCTAAGAGACCTACACTGTGCCATGTGTCCATCACATCAATTTATTAGGACTCCATCATGGAGGAGTATGTTATGGATCCTTTTGCTACCATTGTCTAGGAAGGTGTAGAAAAGGATGACCAGTATGTAGTGGAGGAAGGATTGATACTATTTAAAAATAGGGTGTTCTTAGTTCTAGGATTTAAGGTAAACAAAAAGATATTGGAAACTTATCATAATGTGCCTATAACAGGGCATCACAAATTCTACAAAACTTATTGAAAGATCAAGGAAAGGCTTGCTTGGAAGGGCCTTAAGGAGGATGTTCTCTCACACATGTAGGAATGCATCACATGCCAGCAAAACAAGGGGGAATAAGAGTTTCTGACTAGATTAATACAACCTCTTCCCATTCTGGAGCATAAATGGGAAAGTATCTCTATGGATTTCATCATCGAATTACCCAAAATGCAAGGCCGTGACTGCATCTATGTGGTAGTGGATAGATTGACCAAGTATGCTCATTTCTTTTCCATCTCTAGTGACTATAAAGCTCTACAAGTTACAAAACTATTCTTCAAGGAAGTTTTCTAGTTGCATGGATTACCCAAGAACATTGTCAGTGGTAGAGATAGTTGTTTCCTTAGCACTTTTTGGAAGGATTTGTTCCATTTTTTAGGCACCAAAGTTACCTTTAGTACAAGTTATCATCCACAAACTGATGGGAAAACTAAAATTGTAAACAAATGGTTAGAAGGATGCTTGAGGAACTATGTCACTAGTCAGCAAGTGACTTGGATCAAATGGTTGCATTTGGGATAATATTGCTACAATAAAACTCATCACATGTCCATTGGAATTTCTTCATTCAAATCCCTCTATGGATACGATGCATCAACCTTTGCAGAATTAGTCCTCACAGATGGTAGAGTTCCAACATCAAGTGATTTGGTTAATCAAAGTCAAGACATCTTGAGAACTCTCGAGGATCATTTGGAAGTTTCCCAGAATCAACAAAAGATGTATGCAAATAGAAAGCATATAGAAAGAGCATTTGAGGTAGGAGATATGGTGTTTATCAGATTGTAACCATATAGACATACTTCCATCAAGAAAGGAGGAGTAGAGAAGCTCAAGCCTAAGTTATATGGACCATACAATATAATATGAAGAATTGGAGAAGTTGCTTATGAGGTGGAACTTTCGAGAAATAGTAAAATCCATAATATTTTCCATGTTTCATGTCTAAAGAAGGTTTTGGGGTTGAATATATCTCCTGCTAATGAGTTACCACCCCTTGATGATGAAGGGAAACTCATCCTTATTTTGGAAGTTGTGATTGATACCAGGGTAAAAAATATAAGGAATGGGAATATAACTGAGTATCTTGTTCGTTGGAAGGACTTTCCAATTGAAGATGCTACTTGGGAAGGACTTGAAATCCTAGAGCATCCAAATTTGCATTGCTTGAGGACAAGTAATTTTGGGAAGGGAGGATTTGTCATGTCCCTTTTTCTAGAAAGAAAGTTGCAGAGTGGAATCCAGGAATTCTACCGCATTCCCCCGTATTAGTCTGTGGTTTGGAATGTAGCATCTATAATGAAGGCCCCACAACATATTTAGAGCTTGTGGGAAAAGGATAATCTACCAGAAAGATATCACATCAAAAGATCACTAGTTCAAGATCACTATGTTGAGACAAAGTAGATTCCAAGAATCCCTCTGCATTCCTCTATAGGAGCATGTTCAAGTGTGTGGTTCAAAACATAACACATATGATGGCACTTGCACATCATATCCAAAATTCAAGAAGGGAGGATTGGGCAGCGGAAAGATATCACTAATAGACGATGATTGTGCTAGTCAACTAGCACCCACCTCGATAGGCTTGAAGCATAAAGACATTGTGGGATCATACGAAAGTAACAAAACAGTTTTAGGAAGTTGGAATAAGTAGGGCAAGCGTGTGGATGGGTTTGTAGGAAGGCACACTTATTCCAAATGAATCTACATTGGTCTTACGGTCACCCTAATGTAGCATGTTGGGAATTCAAATTTTGGGCTTTGGTGCCAATTGGGCTCAAGGCTGACTTGTTCCTCAAATAGGAATGTTAGCATATAAATGTAGGGAAACCAATTCATGTAAAGGCATCAAATTATTAGTCATTTTCTATATTTTGGGACACTCATGTGCTAATTCCTTATGTGGATGAAAACCCATAGGAGTTGTGTTCATTGGACGAAAACCTAGTGTTCACTAGGATCAAAGGATGAAACCCCTTTGGTTCTTGAGGGTAGTCTCATTCAGAGATTGCATCTGTACTTCAAAGGATTATGCAAGAAAGACAATAATAGTGCATGTTGATTTGTGGTAATCTTGTATATCATTATGGATCATTGTAGTGAGTTGTAATTGATGTATCAATATATTGGAGTATCTTCTTGTGTTCATGTGTTGAATTGAATTACAATCTCTCTCTCTCTCTATATATATATACCATTTTTGTTAAAATACATGTTGGGACATTACAATTGTCTAATTAGTGAAGGAGATCATGTCTATCACTTAGAATCATGAAATTTTTGATATGATTATCCCTAGCCAAACCAAACCTCTATCAAATAAGGCATGTCTTATATCTCATGTTTGTAATTGATATGTGAGACCACCCTAATAAATTTGAAGTCTAGTGAGAACTACATGCATGTTCACATTGTTATTGGACATTATAGAGCTCTCCCTATCAAAAAACTATTGCAGAGCTACTTTGTGTTAGTTGACCTATGATGATGATCAAATACTAGGGTTTGTGCTCATATTCCATTGGATAAATTACTAAATGAGTAGTCCTTATCATATTTATCTGCACTTTAATATCTATTTTTTCATTAATCACTTGTAGCCAATGACTTGAAAGGAAATATGCATGCATCTAAGAGAATTTGCACATAACCCAAATAGAGAAATTTATCCAAACAAGTATTTAGAATCTATATGCAAAAGAATAAACAACATACCATCAAAGATGACACGAGATATACCCCAAGAAAACCCTCAAGAGGGAAAAACCCAGCCTCCAAAAGCATCCATCACTCTTGTATTATTTAGCAATAAAGATTACAATACATCTTCAGAGTTTTCCATGAATACCTTTAGAGAATCAAGCCCTCTAAAAGTACTCCATGTGAAAAATCATGTCACACATCTCATGCCATGCTTCAAACCTCACAAATGCTAACAAGAGATGCTATCAACCCCTTAGCCAAATAGCCAACCAACCAACAAGCCAAACTTAGACAACTACCCATGTGTTTTCCTTTAGAGAAAAAAGCTCAAACATAACCACCAAGTGGTATTACATAAAACCTTGTGACTAGTACCATGAGATTTCAAAACCATTAACCCCCACATTTACTTTTTGGTACTAAGTTTTCCCAATATTAAATATTATCCCAATGTGCAACCCCACATTAAATATTTATCACAATGTTACATACAACACACAAAGTGGCCCCAAGAAAGCTAACCCATGTGATTCATGCATCCCTATATCCGCTAGGTGCACCACATAATAATAAAATATTACATTATAACATCATGCAAGGTGGACAACACATTTTTTTTTCCTAACATTCTCTCACTTGTTGTACACTTTTCATAAGGGATAAACACGTAAAATCAAACACGAACAAGGGAACAATCCCTATAGCCACATATACCATCAAGGAATCAAAGTGATCCATGCACTCCATCAAGATACATACAACAAGAATTGAGGTGACCACCATCTCAAGCATGAATTCTCTCATCCTCCATCATGTCAATGCACAAAGATAAGAATCCATCCAAAGATATGCCATACTAATTGTCACAAAGAAGCATAAGTCATACCTCCAATCAACATCCCAAAACACAAACACTCAATCCAAAGGTAACAAGTATGCATCAATAGATGTCAAGATATAATCACCATAGGGTGATCCCACAATACTGGTTTACAATTTTCGGGAGATCCTGATTTTTGCTGAAATCACATATTTTTAGAAAATATAATGATTTAAGCCTTGAAAAGTTTCATTTAAAGGATTCCAATTGAATAGGGTTTTATCAAATCACCTTAGATCAAACCCCCTTGGATACAACCCCGCTAGTTTTAAACCATACCTATAACGAAGTCTCCTTTACACCTATCAAAATGTTGATAAAAAAACACTTTTGATTTACCTTTTGGGGGATCAAATGAATTCATTTAAAATGTATTTTTTGTAAGTATGTATTCCTTATTATAAGCTTCTCAAAAAGTATAATTTTAAATAAATTTAATTTTATTATTATATTTACTTTTTATTTCTTGTGAATGTAGGTTTTTCACCAAAAATCAAGCTCTTTGTTTTGCACATGTGGAAAAATAGCAAATTATCAAATTTTTTTTGAAAAATATTAGTGCACTAGATAGAAGTTCTTGATCCAACAAAAAAAGAAAAAATAAATTCTATACATACAAAAAAAGTTATGTTGTATACAGTTTGCCTATATCTAAATTGTAATTGGTTTGACTTCAAAACTTGATCAAGAAAAAAATATTCAATAAAACACTATGAAACCAAATGAAAGCACTAGATATCATAGTTACAAATCTAAATTTGAAAAAAAAAAGAATTTTATCCTTCATGGAAATTTTTTTATGTTGTATATGGTGAGCATCACTCCTTAAAAATGGTGTTTACTAAAAAAAACTAGTTTTCAAAGGAGATGGAAAAAGAAGTGCAATATGATTCCAAAATTTTTGAAAAAAATATATTTATAATCTAGAGACAAAATGTCACAAATCACTAGTTTGCATCATCTTCAAATTCCTCACTGTTTAGCCACTATAGGTGCCCGAAAGTGAAGATTTAGTTAGAAAAAATTAGTTCAGTGTCCAATTTGGCCAAAAATTGTAAACCAGTATTGTGAGATCACCCCATAGCTAAAATAGCATCCAAAACAAATGCTAACATATCCAACTATCCATTTACCTCCAAGGTATGCAAATATTATCAAGTGAACCTCATGCCATCAACATATAGAACCCATAACATGTAATCACAAGCTCCAAGTACCAAACATTTCATGAAGAACATACACAACTAGGAACTCCCACTGTATAGGTAATATAAAATCTAAAAAATGATCAAGGCATCCAAAGATCCAACAATAACATCATATAGAAGGTGTAACAAATATCATGTAGTACCAAGGAACATCCACAAATATATCCAAATCATGCAAACCAATATGTTGCAACACAACTCTCACCAGAAGTCTCCATAGCTCTCCCAAGTTCTTCACAGTCAACAAAGGAAAGAGATAAAGGAACATCCATGTTGTCACCAAAATATGTAGTATGTCCTTCTACACACACCTCTAAATACTAAGTTGTGATAAGTATGATCTCATCCACAAAACCCCAAAGAGAATAACATTATCCACATCTAACCATAAGCAATATGTACGCATCTCAAACCAAAGGAACATCAAACCAAGGGAATAAGCCCAATAATATCTCCTAAACTCAACATCAATGAATAATCTCACAATGCATAAGGAGATAAACATGCCAACATCCCTCAAATGAACCCTCCAAATCTAACAAATAATCTCAACATCCATATGCATGAGAAAATAAAGCATAAAACATAGTTCTTATGAAAACAATAATGAGCAATACCTCTCAGATGATAAACCACCGAGTATACCAAGAGTGGGGAATGGGAATGCTCCTCTAATATATCCAAGTCATCACGACTCATCTAAGAATAATCTCCTCATAGGTCCATGTTGAACTCATGTCCAACCAAGGTGCAGGCTCCTCGAACTTCCAAGAGAAACCTCATCAAAATAGTAATTGTCTCAACACATGTCTCCAATCATAAGAGATACCCTAGCCTCACCTATGTCTGCAAGTATCCATGAGCACCTGTAACCGATCAAACCATGCCAAACTCCAAATGAAACATAGAACCATCATGAAGCTCCCAAGAAAATGATCAATATACTCAATACCAAGAGAACCAACCAAGATCAAAGTTGTAGTGTCCAAAAATATACTCCTTTACATTTTCACACCATGTTTGCATCCCCTTAATTAATTGGACTTAATTAAGCCTCTAATTAACCCAATTATGCATTTAAAATCCTAATTAATTTCTTTTTCCAAAAGGAGAACCTATATTGAACAATTGCAAACATCAAATTACACATCTTGGAAAATGTGTGTCCTAGGTTTAGTGCCTAGGACCCATTCACCCAAGGGCGAATGGGTCCTCCTTAATTTTAGGATCCCATTTTTTAATATGTTTTTGGTAGAAATTTTATGATTCAAATTCAAATTGCAATTGTCAGCCTTTGATGTTCAATTCAAATCCTAAGATTTTTTAAGGAGAAAAATTAAAGCAAAGATTATTGTCAAGAGCATTAAAGAGAAAATTTATTAGTCAATTATTGCAATAATCAAGATCAAGATCATCATGTCAAAGTTATTTGAATTCATGCATGTTTTTGGAGCTAACATTGTGATGTAGGTTTAAAGTTTTCAAGCATCAAATAAAGTGTCAAATCAAGCATCCAATCAAGCCATTTCATGCAAGATCTAATCTTTGGAGTGATGTGTTAGACTCTAGTCATCCAAGGGAAGCCACTAAAAGGTTTGGTGAGTTGCAACAAGCTAGTGTTCATTCATCGTTCCTTCCATTTATGATTTCATTTCTTTATCAAGGTTTAATTACCAAACTATGGTTTGACCAAGGCAAACCCTTATACACCAATAAACAAACATTTTTCTCTTCTTTGTGTGTTTGCAAATTTAGAGGGGGAGTGAAATTGGATCAAAGTTTTCAAAGTTGTCAAAGTTGTCATAAAAGTTGTCAAGACATGGAAACTCATCTAGAAAATTTGTTTTCGTCCTTTCGACAATAAACCCTAGAGAAATTAGAGTCTTAGATCCAACATTAGAGGACTACAAAAAGACTTTCCAGAAAAGGATACAAGGACACATTCGCTTGTATAGGATGCTTTATGACACTTTTGGAGTCGGGTACATAACATCTTAACCTTTTCATATCTATTAGTTAATGGTTGTTTCTGATAGTATTATCATAGCACTTTGCATTCCAAGTGGTAGATCTCATTAATGCACTTTTATTCATCTCAAAAAATTCCTTTTAGTCATATATTGGGGTGTCTAGCTTTGACTAAGGTGTCCTTATACAGTTTTCAGGCTAAGATTTTTTGGGTTGATAGATATCATCCCGCAAGCCCCAGATCAACATGCAAATTATATTTTTTGATAGTATTTTGCTTTAAATTTGCATTCCAAGTTTTACATTACATAATCGAGCTCATTAAGTACTTTTAGTTTATCTCCCCAAAGTGCATTTCAGTCATATTTTATAGTTTTTTGTCATAAGGAAGAAGAAACCACTTAGTGTCCCAAATTTTGGAGTTGATTCACCTTAAGGGTTGTAGGCCAATTCTAATCTCTTGTGGCACTATCTTTCTTCCTAATTAAATAGGAAAATGTGGGTTTGTGATTAGGAGGACACCCCTTTTTATGTTTTTTGGCATAGGTCCCTCATTTCCAGGTCTTCCTATATCACCCATTTTGCACATCCACCATTTTTCATATGTTTCATTTTTGTGAACCTAACTTTGTACATCTTAAATTATGATTTGGAGACATTCAAACCCCTAGATCTAGGTTTGCATTAGTGTGTGTGCTTTGCATTGCATTTAGGGTTTATTTTGCATGTTTGCATCATTCAAATTCATAAAAAAAGAAAAATAAAATTTGCATTCATTTTGCATAGATCTTGCATTGTGAAGTATCCTTTAGTCATTTAGATTCAATTTTAGTTCAAAATTGCATTCTAAAAGTTGTCATTTTTCTCACTTTTTATCACTATTTGCACTTGCACTAAGACACCTAAAATTGGAAAATTTTGTCATAAAATTCACTGTTTGCAACTTGAAATAGAAAGTTCAAACATTAAACAAGAAATAAAAACTTGAATTTTTCCAAACCCTGATCACGGACTCATTCACCCTTGGGAAAACTTGTCCTTGTACAGGTACTGTTTCAAATTTTTGGGCATTATTTTATCTCTGTTTGCTTTATTTTATTATGTTGTTAGATTTGAGTTTTAGTTTCAAAAAACAAAAAAAAAATGTACTTTCTTGCATTAAGTTCAATTGGTTAAATTAAGTGCATGTTTGAAATCAAAATTGACATTAAAAAGACATCATTTTTAGGTTTTTTCATAGCATAATCAGTAAATTTTCTTGTTTCAAATATGAAAATTGCAAAATCTTTTAACATACCTGCATTGTGATTCATACTTTTGAGTGTTTATTGCATTTAAATAGTGCCCTTTCTCCATTTTGGGTGCACTTAGGTTTGGCAAAACTTGTATGAGCTTCACAACCTAGTATCCTATTACCAATACTTTAGTGAGACGTAGTTCGAGACTCATGCCATCCCACGCTACTACATTCACCATGGATCTTGAGTTTTCCAACTCTTTCACTCATAGTGTTCATACTAGTCAACCCTTTTGTAATGTCCCCTTTTCTAGCTCGCATTGTATGATGTTGTCGTTAGCCTATTGCTCCTTGGTTCCGTAGGATAGCCAGGGCTTTTAAGGAATCTTGAGGACTTCTGGCCTAGGAAATTTTTGTTGTAGGTCAATCTGGGGCGTCTAGAGGTAGTTTTGGCATACTTACTATTTTTAGTAAGACATTAATGCTATTAATAGTAATTCACCAAGTGGGTCGTGATCTCCAGTGACAATGTTTTTTCAATGGAAAATTGGTTATTATCATCAAATGATTTCAGTTCCATTGGTTTAATTCATCTCTGCATTAATAAAGTTTCAATTATAAAGTTAAATTCAATTATTTAACTTTATTAATGTGAGTTTAAAGTTAAGTGGGAAAATGAATAGTAAAAGGGGCTCTTATTTTAAAATACATGAGACATCAAAAAGGCAAAAAGGAAGTTTATGTTTTATCCCACATTGGTTAAAAGTGTGAATGAGCTCTTATGAGAAGCTTATAAAAATTGTTGCAAGGGCTCACTTTCAACCATGCTTGGTTTATGTTTGGTTATTATATTCTCTTGGAGAATTTGGGAAGCTTTGGCTTTCAACAGGTTTGGGGATGGAAACCCTCGAGCTTGGAGGAAATGGATGAAAACCCATTGTCTGTTGGAGATATTACCCAAGTGTCTCACTTTGTGCTTCAAAGTCATACTGTAAGTTATGTGGCTACAATTAGATATTCTTGTTGTTATTCTATTGAATATTTGAAGGCAATATTCATATGTAATTTCAAATCTTGTTCTAAAATTGTTATTATATGATTTACATTGGATTTTTTTTGCAAGTTATTGGATAAATAAAAATTTACTTGCATGCAAATGGTTTGTTAAATTCTCTATGGAATATTTGGGAAAAAAATTGCGAAAAATATCCTAGGGGATATTTGTCACAATTTTTTTCACAAATATCCTAGGGGAAATGGATGTTGATGAGAATTTACCAGTCCATGAGAGCAAAGGCATTTGGGAAGAGTATAAATCAATTTTTCAGACTTGTTGCTGCTGAAAATCATGAAGGGATGTGTGTGGTTACATTTGGAGATACACTAAAAACTATTCCTCATTTCATGTTGAGTATGCTTAATGACATAAGAGATTCAGGTACATACATGGGTGACAGGCTTGTACTTGATAGTGGAGTTTCAGTTTATGTTTATATTAGAGTGATGCAGCGTCAACATGGTGGTTCCTTTTTGAGGTTGATTTGGAATCTTGGAATCACTTGGGCTTGCAGTTCAATAGTTGAGTATGAGGAGGCCAATGTCGGCTTACTGGGGTTTACTCCCATGGTGTTCCAGTTTAGTCTTTTTGGAGAGAAGTTACTTGATGAGTTGACAAAGATGGTGTGGTATTTGATTGCTCTACTTACTAGTTGTTATCAAAAGGTCTCTTGTGTTGGCATCCAGCAGAGTAGTGCTTTCAGCGATTGGTGCTATCGATCTCCTAGGTTGACTTGGGACCCTGGGATCATACTCAATTTCAGTTTGTTTCAACATAGTGATTTTGGGGTAGCATTGGGATTGCTCGAGGACAAGCAATTTTGGGAAGGGAGAACTATAATATCCCCTTTTCTAGCTCGCATTGTATGATGTTGTTGTTAGCCTATTTTTCCTTGGTTTTGTAGGCTAACCAGGGCTTTTAAGGAATCTTGAGGACTTTTGGCCTAGGCAATTTTCGTTGCGGGTCACTCCAGGGTGTTTGGAGACAGTTTTGGCATACTTACTATTTTTAGTAAGACATTAATGCTATTAATAGTAATTCATCAGGCGGGTCATGATCTCCAGTGACAGTGTCTTTTCAATGGAAAATTGGTTATTATTATTAGATGATTTCAGTTCCATTGGTTTAATTCATCTCTACATTAATAAAGTTTCAATTATAAAGTTAAATTCAATTATTTAACTTTATTAATGTGAGTCTAAAGTTAAGTGGGAAAATGAATAGTAAAAGGGGCCCTTATTTTAAAATACATGAGACATTAAAAGGAAAAAAGGAAGTTTATGTTTTATCCCACATTGGTTAAAAGTGTGAATGAGCTCTTATGAGAAGCTTATAAAAAGTGTTCCAAGGGCTCACTTTTAGCCATGCTTGGTTTATGCTTGGTTATTATTTTCTCTTGGAGAATTCTAGGAAGCTTCGACTTTCAACAGGTTTGAGGATGGAAACCCTCGAGCTTGGAGGCAGTGGACAGAAACCCATTATCTAGTGGAGATATTACTCAGGTGTCTCACTTTATGCTTCAAATTCATACTTCTGGTTATCCAATCTGACTGTAAGTTCTGTAGCTACAATTGGATATTTTTGTTGTTATTCTACTGAAGATTTGAAGGCAATATTCATATGTTATTTCAGTTCTTTATTCTAAAATTGTTATTATATGATTTACATTGAAATTTGTTTGAAAGTTATTGGATGAATAGAAATTAATTTCATGCAAACTTATGATATTGCTATCAAGATTCAACCGTGTAGTTTTTGAGTCAAACTCATTGACTCATGTTTCATGAGTAGTGGTTCACAAGGACCCATCTCTCATGATAATGAAAGGTCCATCATGAAACATGGGTTAATGAGTTTGACTCAAAAACTACACGGTTGAATCCTGATAGCAATATCATAATTTGACAGGCTATGGAAAATACCTCCTACTTCATGCAAACTGTTTGTTTAAATTCTTGTGGAACATTTGGTGAAATTTGGAGTAGATATCCATATGGGGATATCTCACCATTATGGACCATAGCTTTGATACCACATTTCCTATGACCACTTTACCCACAACCAATGTGGTCAATGTTGACACAATGGTTGCTAATATTCCTCAAGAGAAGCTAAAACAAATAGATGAAGCCTTAGAAATATTGAAAAAAATTGTGAGTGATGAATACATTGCTGGTACTATAGTTCTTGTCATAGATAACATGAGGGAAATGCTTTGAAATGAACAAGGAATAGAAATTGTGCATAGCCTAGTTCATATAATTGACAATCATATTCCTACAATGGCTAGTTGTGCTCAAACTTTGGCATACACTCAAAGTCAAGGTGGAAATATAATTCCTCCTTCTACAACAATGGCCTCTATTCCTATATATACTAATCCAACTATTACTACAACAAGGCAACTCACTAGCAATGTCAATACAACCTTAGGTATTTCCATTGGGAATCCCTTTAGCTTTGTGCATTCAAATCTCATATCTCCTAATCCATTTCCATTCACAAACATACAATTCACTTGTCCTCCAAATATATATACATCTCCACCTTATTCACCTCCATCTCACAACACAACCAATGATTTCATCCTTAACCAACTCTTGCAAAATGTTTCATCCCTTCAACAACAAATTTCCACATTGAACCTATAGGCACCTAAATTTGGACACTCACATTTATCCAAATTTATCCCTTTTCGTCTAAACATCCTCTTATTTGCATTAATTAGGTAATATTACTATTATCTAATTAATATCCTTAAATTCCTCTAAGTCCTTAAGGTATTCAGTTAATAATTAAATACTTTACTCTCTTTAATCCCCCTTTCATTAAATGAATTAAATAAATATGATATTTATTTAATTCCTCACATGTCACATCACCTTTGGCTTAATCTTAATGAACCTCCTAATCTCTTCATTAGGGATGTGCACATGCCTAATCCTTGATTAGGATGTGTCACATCCTCCAACTTTCGCAAGTTGGCCTCTAATCTTCCTGAACCACTAATTATCTTCTAATTACTGATTAGTTAAGCCTAATTAGTACCTCGGTCAACTCTCCCCATCCTCCAAGGAATTTTTAATTCATTTTTATTCATCCAAGGCTCCTATCTTCCCCATGTGAATTTTTAATTCACTTTTATTCCTCCAAGGAATCTTCTCTTCCCCATGCAAGTTCTAAAACCTTTGACTTGTCACATCACTCACATGTGCCAAAGTCTTCTAGAATCTTTGACTTGTCACATTAGTCACATGTGGGTAAGTACTTACCTTTTTAAGCACCTTGTATTATCCAAGGTACTTCTCACCTCTCCTTTTGGGAACCTTGTCTTATCCACAAGATCTCCCAATAATGTGAATTTTAAATTCATTTTTTATTCACCCAAGATTCTCCTCTTCTCCATGTGATCATTGAGAGGTCACATCATCCTTTTTCCAAGGTACTTGCAAGTACCTCCACATCATTTGTACCCTCTCCACCTCATGTGTCCTTGTGACACATCATCTGCCACAATCGATAACCATATAAGTCTTGTTGTGCCTCCTAAAATCAAACAAGTTTACAAACCTAAAGAGAAAGTGGTTGAAAAACCTTTCATGCTTCCTTTCGTTCCTCCCTTGTAGGAAGAAAAGAAACCAATGGTCGATAAACCCTCTCCTACACAATCACAACTTGAAAATCATGTAAGAAAAAAATAGAAATGCTAAAGAGTGTAGGCGTATATGTCATGCTATTGCTTGTCAGTTAGAAGAAAATAACAAGACAAAAAATCAAGATTAAACACCAACTCAAGCAATACATGATGATTCTCCACCTTCCCCACAACAACAACATGAAACTTTAATAGACATCATCATCCGGCCTCCTGTTATGATTAACTTGGATGATGGTGATGAGATTGCTAAGATTGACGAGGAAGTGCATAATGAGCTAAATTTATTGTTTTCCTCTTCTATGAGCTTAGATGATAACAACCATGATGATCCTCCTATAAAGAGTGACTCACCACATGTTGAACCTAGTGATGCTCCTAGTACAACACTTGTTGTTGTCACTTTGGCTAGTTGTCCACCTTTTGCATATGATGAACAAGATTGGGTTGTAAATGACCTGCTATAGGTTGACTCACATGTGCCACACTAGTCTTTTCTTTGTCTTCTTTTCATGTTCTTTGTGATTGTATGTGCATAATGTGATCCTCGTACAGTGATACTTAGCATGTCTCTATATGTTTGTGAGCCTACTTTGGATGACCCTTGTCACTTCGTTGGCACAAGGATACAAAAGAAGTGAATATGGCATGACATTCTTCTATCTGTATCTTCATTCTTCTATATGTTGTTCACCTTTATATTTTGTCTTGTATTTTCCTTTTGGGCATGATGCAAGGTGTTGAGATATTTAAGTCTCTTCCATGTTTCAACCCAAAAGACTTTTGTTTGTTTTTTCTCTCTATGTGTCATTCTTCCTTTGTGCTCATTGTTCCATGAGTCATTTGGGGAATGATGATGGTTATGAGCTCTATTATATCATTGTAGCAAAGACATAATGTTGATCCCAAATCCATGGATCCCTTATGTGTTATCTTAGGATTGCATATGGGGGAAACCTCCTTTCCATGACGTAGCTCTATTTTGGAAACATGTGTTGCACATAGGGCTTTCTGAATAAAGTTCTCATATATTGGCATTTATTATGTTCTAATTTAATGGAATTGCTCACATCATGGTTTTTAGCAATTTATTTAAAGTGGGGGCATACGTGTCCCCACTCATTGTTTGCTTCAAAGTTTGGTCTTCTTACCTCATGTGATGTGTATTCTTGATGGTGGCATTGGGTTTGATGTCCTTCAAGAGCGTGACCTTTCTTGGCATATGACATTCCTCTTAGTGGTAATGCTATGGCTCACATTCTCTAAGTTGTGAATCTTTTATCCTCAACTATTCCTCTTGGTGACATTAAGCATAATGTTCCCTAAGGTGATACCTTTCATGAACTAACCAAAACCCCTTTGACAATCTTATCCTATTGTATTTAAAATTTTGTCATGGCCACCAAGAATAACACAACTTGCTTGCCAGTGGAGCCTTTTTTTTCATGTGTCTAGTATAATGCAGCTCGTTGGCCTTGTGGAACCCTTTTTTGTGGGGCTTTATCAAAGTTATCAGGAGGCATAAATTTTGGTATAGTTTATGTATGGGAGCGTGTAGACCTGGCATGAATTTCTCATCAGCCACCTTTTTTGGGGGCTCACCTAGTGGACACTGGGTTTCACTAGCCCTCATGAGTAGATTTTGTTTACATAGTGGACAATGGGTTTCACTTGTGAATGATTTTTATGGACAATAGTGCAACTCTAGCTAGTCCATCCTTTCTTTTCTTTCTTTTTGCATTAATTTTTACCTTGCATGTTTGTGCATCTTGTGTTGCTATTGCAAGCATGTGTCCCTCTGTGCTTATGTTGGTTTGCCATGGGATCTTGATCTTAGGGGCTTGGCCACCTCCTTGATCTTTGTCATCCTATCCCATCAACATTTGTGCACTTGGACCTCTCTTGACTTATTTGTCTACTTTAGTGTGAGTTTGAGCGTAAGGCTCATCCTCTCACTAAAGTGGGGGCTAAATGTAGTGTTGAAAAATGTACTCCTTTACATTTTCACACTGTGTTTGCATCCCCTTAAATAATTGGACTTAATTAAGCCTCTAATTGACCCAATTATGCATTTAAAAGCCCAATTAATTTTGTTTTCCGAAAGGAGAACCCACAATAAACAATTGCAAACATCAAATTACACATCTTGGAAATGTGTGTCCTAGGTTTAGGGCCTAGGATCCCATTTTTTAATATGTTTTTGGTGGCATTTTTATGATTCAAACTCAAATTGCAATTGTCGGCCTTTGATGTTTAATTGTTGGGAAATTAGAAAATTACCTATAAATACAAGGTCTTTTTATCAATTCAAATCCTAAGATTTTTGAAGGAGCAAAATTAAAGCAAAGATTATTGTCAAGAGCATTGAAGAGCATATTTATCAGTCGATTATTGCAACAATCAAGATCAAGATCATCATGTTAAAGTTATTTACATTCATGCATGTTTTTAGAGATAACATTGTGATGTAGGTTTCAAGTTTTCAAGCATAAAATTAAGTGTCAAATCAAGCATCCAATCAAGCCATTTCATGCAAAATCTAATCTTTGGAGTGATGTGTTAGACTTCAGTCCATTAAGGGCAACCATTAAAAGGTTTTGTGAGTTGAAACAAGCTAGTGTTCATGCATCATTCCTTCCATTTATGATTTCATTTCTTTATCAAGGTTTAATTACCAAACTAGGGTTTGACCAAGGAAAACATTTATACATAAAAAATAAACATTTTTCTCCTCTTTGTGTGTTTGCAGATTTATAGGTGAAGGAGTGAAATTGGATCAAAGTTGTCAAGACATGGAAACTCATCTACAATATTTTTTTTTGGCCTCCCAACAATAAAACCTAGAGAAATCAAAGCCTTGGATCCAACATTAGAGGACTACAAAAATATTTTTTATAAAAGGATATAGGGACACATTCGCCTGAACAGGATGCTTTACGACACTTTTGGAGCCGAGTACATAACATCTTAACCTTCTCAGATCTACTAGTTAATGATTGTTTCTGATAGTATTATCATAACACTTTGCATTAAAAGTGGTAGATCTTATATATTAGATCGTTAATGCACTTTTATTCATCTCCCAAAAGTTCCTTTCATTCATATATTAGGGTGTCCAGTTTTGGCTAAGGTGTCCTTATATAGTTTTTAGGATAAGATTTTCTGGGTTGATAGATATCATCCAGCAACCCCCATATCTACTTGAAAAATTATATTTTTTGTTAGTATTATGCTTTAAATCTACATTCCAAGTTTTACATTGCATAATTGAGCTCATTAAGTATTTTTAGTTTATCTCCCCAAAGTGCATTTCAGTCATATTTTATAGTTTTCTGTCATAAGGAAGAAGATATCACATAGTGTCCCAAAACTTGGAGTTGACTCACCTTAAGGGTTGTAGGTCAATTCTAATCTCTTGTGGCACTATTTGTATTCCTAATGAAATAGGAAAAGGTGGGTTTGTGATTAGGACACCCCTTATTGTGCTTTTTGGCACAGGTCCCTCATTTCTAGGTCTACCTATATCACCCATTTTGCACATCCAGCATTTTCATATGTTTCAAAAGTCAAAGCCCCAATCATGAATCAAGAACACATCATGACATCATGATCTCACATATCCTCAAAAGAAGATCATATGCTCTAATGAACATATCATGCACATGCATCATGCTAAAATTCTAGTATGCAATCAAAAGTATATCATGAAATAATAATAAAACCATTTTATCAAACAAGGATCACATGCCAAAATACAAATCATGACACCTCAACTAAATACCAAAGAGTCCTCCATGGCTAACCAAGATATCAACATCTCCAAATCACATGTAAATAACCATCTCCTACATAGAAGATCATCCACCATCAAATGATGAATCCACATCCTCGCTAAAAGCTCCCACTAAACCATGATACCAAGCTCTCCATGGCACCATGGAAACCATCCTCTAAATGAAAATCTTTTATGAACCCAATGCAATCAAGGAAATCAACACCAGGAGCTCCCAAAGGGAAGAGTCAAACCAGAATCTCCAAAACCAAGAAGAAACAACATTGCCAAATCATCACTGTCACTATTTCCCACTGAATCGTCTAATCAAGCTATCCATGACATTGTGATAATAACCTCCTCAAATAAGTTCAACCAATGGCCCTCACATAATCAAAGAACTCCACTGCAACACTAGGAGCTCCCAAAAGGAATAATAAAAATGGATGATCCTCAAGCCAAGAAGATACATCACCACAAACAAACTAGAATCAATCTAACACCACCAACAAAGCACCTACATAAATAATCATGTCATACCAAAGCACCTAAAGCACAAAGAACATCCATGAGACCATGATCACCACCAAATGTACCAGCAACAAATTCCAACTGTGTCACACATTTTTGCATCATAAAGTCAACTACATAGGTCCCACATCATGACCATATTTGGTAATACCATCTCTCCATCTTAACATGACAAACAAACCAATAAAAAAAGTGAGTAAACCAAGCCACAAATCTGAATTTGAACTAACATTGAAGCATCTATGGGCATAAACAACCCACATTTGAGTCATATATGCAACCTGCAAGTGTAGACAACCTACAACATTGCATAACTCGTAGATCCAACAATGCAAAATACAAATACAACAATATATTGATAACCATGTCAAATGAGAGTAATTAGAAACATACATGTGAGTATACAATGACTCAAACACCAAATCACCAAGATTTGAATAACCATAAGCTCATAAAAGTACTTGAGTCAACAAAAACCCATAAATAACTCAGATGGAAATAACAAAAAATAAATCATGCCAAAACATCTCCAAACCTGATCTACTGCGTAGTTCTTTGAAATTTTTTTCCATCGACTATAAGAAGTCCAAAATATGACTTTGTACGCGCAAGATATGACCTCTCCAAGTTTGTAAAGAACGTCTAAATTTCAACAAGCATTTCCCTATCAAAATAGTAAAATCTAGAAAAACCACTGACACTATAATGAAGTACACGAAATCGCCTTTCCAACAATTATAAGAAGTTGAAAAACGGACACTTGAGGTGAATGTTATGCCTCTTGGAAAAAAATTACACAATTTGACTATTAGACTGAGCAGTGGTGGCCCCTTGGGTATCCTCACCCATATGATTTGGTTGAAATTGACTAGAAAATTCAATCTAACTAAATTTAATTGGGTGGAAATTATTTAAAAACAGGTAGATTTTAGAGCTTGCAAGGGTTGGTGTCAGCTCTAGCCAATTCCCCACGGGACCAAGGGTTTAAGCCCATTAGCTTGAGGTTCGACCATTGATAGACAAGTCTAACACCCCAGGGTGTCAATACTCTGTTTGTATAGGTTGCATGTTTAGGGTATTTTCAAATTTTTACTACAAATTTGTAGATTATGTATAGTTTGATGTAGACAATCTTGATGATGATATAGATTTAGACCTCAATTGTACACAACAGATTCAACAAAGGGAACCGTGGGAAAATTATAAAATGACTAAAGCAAAATATGATGTGGAAATGAAAGAGGTTGTAATAGAAAATACAAAACGTGAACAACTCAGGCCATATGCCACATCCAAATATATTCTTAACATTGATAAAATTGTGGACCCTTATGACACTATCTCCACTTGGGCAGATACTCTAGAAAAATTCTTTGAAACTCGAGGTAATTGGTAAGAATCAACAAAAAATTTATATGTAGTAAGACTAATGTCGAGAAAACTCAAACATGGGTGGGATTCACTTCCTCACTCAGGGCCAATAACTGAAATTGATGAAACAAATTTTATAATCAAAGAAGCAAACATGGGGCACAATGATATATTAGCCATTGGTTTCCAATAATTAAAAATTTTGTTGTTAGATTTGTTTTGTGGTGATAGGAAAAATATTGTCAAAGAAGTTGAAAATTTATTGTTTGCCATGCAGTTGAAAATTTTGGCAAAAGTTCATGATTACAATTTTGTTTTTAAAAATTATCTACTAGCTGCAAGGTTGTATAATGACTTATCTGCCAAAAAGTTTTATTTAAATTCTTTACCTTGTGGTCTAGGACATTGGGTAGAAGCTTATATTGTGGAAAATAAAAAATATTCAGTTCAAAATTGTACATTTTTTGAAATATAAAGAATTTAATAGGTTGAAAATTGGAAAAGCAATGTCTTTTAGGAGCCTTAAATGCAAATGTTGAAGAATATAACTCCACATGTAATTTGAAAGAATTCTACAATCTTCCTCCCATAAATCAATTAAAATATTTTTCCTAGATCAGACAATTTAAAAGAAAATCTTGTGAAAAGAAATACATATGTAGAAAGTGCAATAAAAGGTTCAACAAAGATTCTTAGTATAGAGGTGAATACACTTTTGGTAGAAGCAATTTTGGAAAAAGGAAAAGGTATAGAGTTGCTTTTGTAAATAAACAACAATTTGAAAGAAGAAATCCTCCTCCATATCTTCTCAAAAGAAGGCAAAGATCAAGAAAGGTAAAATGGGGAGTTAAATGTTTTATTTGCAAAGGTCCCCATTATGCTACTAGTTGCCCTCAAAAATTAAATCTTGGTACTCAAGTTTATGCAATATTTCAAAGGCATGATCAAGACCAAAATTAAGAAATTTTAAACTCCCAAGAAGCATACAGGAAACTAGATGAAACTCAATTTTATGAATTAATGGAAATAGTACCGAATCTTATGTTATGATAAAACATAAGTATAGAAAAAATTCTTCTTTTGAATTTGAATCTTCTAATCAAGAAGAAAAAGAGGATTTTGTTGTATCATTACTAAAACAATTTTTGAAAGATGTACAACTAAAATTAGATATGGAAAATTAAAAGATCCATACAGAGAGGTTGGTACCAGAGAGTAGAGGTGAAAAGCTGTCAAACAACATATGCAAAAGACTAAAAAGTCGTAGGAGGAGAAGAAACAAATTCAAAAAGAACTTCACAAATACTAAAAAAGAATACAATCGCTTATGTAGTTCCACCTTGGAAAAAAGAAAGGTTATTTTTCAAAAAAAGGTAAGTTTGATCCTCCTATCCATGATGATAACATTTCCATATTTAAAATATTGGATATACTTATCAATGATGTTTTAGAATTAATCACAATGGTTAAAAATAACAAAAATAAAAAATAAATTTGTCTCCTTCAATGGGGGAGATTAGAGACATTTTATTCGCAGTAGAAGAGAAACAAAGCTTTGAATCTTCTAATGAATTAGAAGATAACAAGGTTACAAAAAAATTAAAGAAAAGGCATGTGCTCTTGACAAATAATTGTGCTTACATCCACATTGATCTATGATTTCCAAGATAAAAAAGACTATAATGGATGAATTTGTAGATTTAGGATCTTCAAGATGTTTTGCAAAAACAAATGCAATTCCTTCAGAATTATAGACACCTAGACCAAACATCCCCAATGGATATGTTATTAATGGGGAAAAGATTCAAATGGGTAGGTATGCACAAGATGTACACATTGAAACTATTGGTAAAACATTTATTACTCACTTTATTGAATATAATGAGTTGGATGGTGATGTACTACTTGGTTATTTTTTTCTTAACCAAATATGAATTTTTTTTTCTAAAGAAATATGAAATATATTTGAGACATAATAGCAGACATATTAAAATTTATGTCTTAAAGATCACTAATTACAAGTTTGATAATAGAAAGAAAGGTAGCTTCAAGAGGGAAGGAGTCAAAGAACTAAAACAACATCATGAATTATTTAGCATAGAATTTGAAAACTTTAAGGACATGTTCAACAACATAAAAGAAAGATTTGAAAGAGAATGTTGTAGCATGAATCCTTTACATTTTTGGTCCTAGGATCATGAAGAATGTGAAATCCAAATTAGACTAGAATGTTAGTTAGTAATTCCCCACGATATTAGATATTTGATGAGCCCATTAGAAGTAAAATAAATGGATAAGCATTTAAAATAATTAACTAAAAGAAATTTCATAAGGCCAAGTAAAAGTCATTTTTCATGCCCAATATTCCTTGTAAATAAATAAGACAGTAGAGAAAGAAAGAGGTAATAAAAGATTTTACATAAATTATAAATCTCTTGATGATATTATCCTTCCATTCAACTATCTCATTCCTTTCAGTGTTGATCTAATAAGAAGAGTTTCTAATAAGAAGGTATTTTCAAAATTTAACTGCAAATCAAGATTTTGGCAAATAAAGGTCAAAGAGTCGAATAAGTATAAAACACATTTTTCATTCCCTCAAGGACTCTATGAGTGGAATGTAATGCCATTTATTCTATGCATAGCTCCAACATATTTTCAAATAAGAATAGACCGAGCATTACACCATTTGAAATATTTTGTGTTGTTTATATAGATGATGTAATTATATTTTCTAATGATGAAACTGACCATCTAAGCCATCTTGAAGATTTATTTGCAGCAATAAAGCAACATGGAATATGTTTATCAACAAAGAAAATGGTGGTTGGATAAGAATAAATAGAATTTTTGGGTTTACATCTAGATAAGGGAAGCATTAAGCTACAACCACATATTTTGCAGAAAATTTAAGAGTTTCCAGATATTTTGTAAGACAAAAATAAATCCAAAGATTTCTTGGTTGTTTAAATTATGTTTCACATTTGTACAATGGATTAGCTTGATATAGAAAATTACTCCAAGATCGATTAAAAGATAAAAATGATGGATGGATTAATCAAGCCACTTAGGAATTTTAAAATATAAATATAAAATATCAAAGTTTGCCTTCTCTGCAAATTTTTAAAAAAGGTTTGCCATTATTTCTATACATTGATGCTTCTGATAATATTTAGTCTATTGTGTTAATTCAAGAATTAGAAGATGAAAGAAAATATGCATGTGATTATAGATCAGGAACTTTCACTAACACTTAATCAAGGTATCACATATATGGAAAAATAAATCTTGTTGTAAAGAAAGGAATTGAGAAATTTAAAATATTTTTGAAGCTAGAACACTTTACCGTAAGAACCAATCACTGAGCCATGAGAAGTCTAGCAAAGAAAAATCCAAATAAAGATATAACCCAAGGAAGGATTTCCAGGTGGTATTTTGGGTTTTTGGGTTATGATTTCGATGTAGAACAGATTAAAGGGGAAAATAATCCATTAGTAGATGTCCTTACAAGGGAATTGGAAACAATTGTTTGAGATGGGTTAGTTTTTGGAGAAGTAGCTTATTGTAGAAGAGATAGAGAAATTTTTTTCTTTTTACCCCATGGTCAAACTCTTCCTATGCTTCTAGTCCAAATTGTTGAAAATTTTGTTAAAGTTTGTCTTATGAATAAATGGTTAAATTATCTTATAAAGTTAATAAGTAAGCATTATGATGAAGGGAATTATGATCCTAAACAATAAAAAAAATCTAAGTTGTTTTGGTTTAGATGAGGCACCTGTTACATATTATGTCAGATATGTCTATTCTTTGGATATTCATATAACCAGATTATAGTCCATGAGATGGACCATACCAAATAAAATGAATCTACTTAAATGTATCTAGTTTGGATTTATTAATATCATCTCTTTATAAAAAACTTAATTTGAAGATTATGCAAATATATTCACTCCAGGTTTTCCTTCGAACATGTGATAATTCCTCCACCTTATTGAGAGACATTTTTATCAATCAATTTTTGATGGAATGGTAGAATATCTAACTAACCCTATAGGTTACAATCTGCCAAGGGTTAAATTCTATTTGATAACACAAAGATGGTTTTCAAAAGTTGTTTTAGATGAAATGGAACCAACTCTTGTACCTACCAAAAGGAAAAAAGAAGATTGGGCTATGCCAATTTTTTTTGTAAGAATTATATATGTTTTCAATCCTCATTCTGATGATCTTGAAATTGCTTAGATACCTTTACCGACAAAACTATTACCACCAAATCCTTTATAAAAAAGTAACTAGCATATGGATTTTTCAGTGTCGTGATGTCAACCATGTTATGATCTAATAATATGATGCTACCCTATATAAAAAGTAGCATCCATTTAGCCACTTACGAGTGTTAAGTGGACCCTTCTCACTCACGAGTTTTCAAAAAGTGATTCCTTTTGTTGCTCACTAAGTTTAGTGTTCATAATAGAATGTGCAACAACTATCTACTCACTTAGTAAACTTGGTATGTTAGGTAGATGTCAAGATTGTATGGTTGGATTTCAAAACCAAATCTATAGCATAAAAGTTCAAGTCCAGATCTATAAATCCAAGGATCAACCTCACTGTGAGACATTAAGAATTGGAGTCTAAGAGTTCAATATTCTTAGAGATTTTAGATTTTAGTCAAGCACTTGTATTCTCTTACTTTGTGCCTAGTTCAATCTAAGTAATCAAAAAATTGTGATAGGATGACTTTTTTTGTTTGTTATGGAAGAATTGTAATCTTAAATCAATCAATAAAGTTCTATTTTGTTATTCTGCAAACTGGTATTAGAGATGAAGTGGGTAACATTATCCCATATATATTTATACATACATATACATATATACATACACACACACACATATATACATACACATATATACATACATACATACATACATACATACATACATACATACATACATACATACATACATACATACATACATACATACATATATATACATACATACATACAAGCACACATATATGTATATACATACACATATATGTGTGTATGTATATACATATACATATACATATATATATTTATATATGTACATATATATGTGTGTGTATGCATATATATGTGAGTATATACATGTATATGTATATATATGTATGTATATATGTGTGTATGTATATATATGTATATGTATGTATGTATGGGATAAAGTTACCCACTTTATGTGTCAAACTCGAAAGATTAACCAAAAATTGTATTCATATATAAATTTATATATGTCTATTTAAGTATACAACATTGTTAATTCATCACATAAGTAATGAATACATTGATATGATTCTCGTAGAAAATAGTTAGATGTAAAAAAATTATTAAGAATTTATTGATGTCATATGCTCCTCTTGTTAGTCTCAACTTTGATGTCACCTTTCAACTAATTTGACTATCCATTGAAACATTATTATGGATTATAATATTATTCAATTTTAGATTTTTTTTCTCTCAATTATTCAATATTATTATTATTTACTTTTTAAGATGAGATCTTGATATACATTTTAGGTCACAAGCACTAACAAGCACAAGTAGTTGGACCCCCATAATTCTAGATGACACAAACTTAACTTTGATGACTCTGAAAAAGGTAATCCAGGTCAAGAAGGTGAGGATGGTTTAATAAGGGATGATAAAGAACAAGTGATTGGTGCCTTTGCTGAGAATTTAGGTATTCAATGTAACTTTGTTGAAGCAACACCGACCCTTCAAGGTCTCATGATGGCTAAGAATGTAAAGGGATCAAGAATCTAATTATATAAGGAGATTCTAAAAACATAATTGATATGATATTCTCTAAAGCTATCCCTAGCTAGTCCTATCAAGAAATTATAGATGAGATATAAATAATTATAGGAAACTTTGGAGATACCAAAGTTTAAGACATCTATAGGGAAGGGAATATCTTAACAGATTCCTTAGCCAACTTTGGCACCCACATTGAAGGGCTCTTAACTTGGAATTATTTCCATTCCCTACCAAATCATATCAACTTTCAAGTTAATCGTGATACACAAAATATTAATCATTTTATTTCTTGAGGATGGCCTAAATAGTCGTGTTGGCATGAGCAACAGAGCTCTCCAAAACTCTAGAAAAAATGGTAAAATGGGGAGAAGAGATATCAAAATTTCCTCCCATTCTCATAATCCCTATTTTGGAGTGCATGATCACTATCCCTCAAGATTTCATTTTTTGCCACTTTATTTGAAATTCTAAGTTCTACCTCAACTCCACCATGGGGGTGACCTTCAAATTGAACCTTCCAATTGTGAGAATCTCAAGAACGACTTGGAGATTTGGGATATTTTGTAGAGAGGAAACCTTTCTTCCAAATTTGAAGACATGAACGATTTTGACACTATCATTTTCAATGAATTTTCCAATTCTTGGAAGGAAAGGTTTGTTTATGTGCATGACACTCACATCCCCAAAAATGTTAAGGGAAACTATCAGGAAGTGATGAATAGATTCATGAAGAGAGGCAAAAAATTGATCATCTACAAAATAGATTCAATAGAAAAGATCTCCCAAGGGTTTGGAAGACGATGGTCGAGGCTCTCATGTGCTATATTACCCTAGAAGGTAAATATAAAAGGTTTCATTCTTACCTTTTTCTCATGCTTAACCACCTTAGGCATAATGTTCATATGAATTTTTCCATTTGAATTTTCTCTTCCCTTGAAGAATTTGTTCAAAAGGTGTTTTAGGTGAAAAGGACTTGCCCTTGCATCAAGGGATAATTTATAGACTCTAGAATCATTTTCACCTTGCTCAAACCATGGACCCCCCTATCTTCCCATGTTTATATAACCCTTCTCTTGTTTACCATCATTCAGCAAAGGGCCCTTCTGTGAAAAACCCAAACTTGTTAATCCCCCAATAGGTTTATATGTGTTTTCACCTGGGTGTGTCTGAGCACATTATTGGCGAGGACCCTCCCTCTCTCTCCAAAATTCACTAGAGGAGAAAGGTCTCCTTCAACACTCCCTTAAATATTAATCCTAATTCTATCGAATTGATGATGATAACCCCACTAACTCTCTTGAACAAGCCCCTAAGAATTGTAATTGCAACCCTCGATTTAAAGGTAAAGGAAAAATGTTTTCTGGTCCCTTTGGCCCTTCCCTTTTTGAGAATTCTCTTAAGTTTATCCTTTCCTCCACCAAATTTTTTAAAGGTAATTTTTTTGGACCCTCTATTGCCCACTCTAATATGGAGACTCATTCTTGTAGCTCTTATCTCAAATGAGATGGGAGAATTGAGACCCTATTTGAGGCATATAATCTGAAAAATGAGGTCCTCAAGTGGCAATTGGCTCAAATACATATTGCCAAGAAGAAAATACAACATTTGGAATCTATTTCCCATTATGTGCGACCTTTGATTGGCAAAGTGATAAAGTTGAGGATGACATCTAGTATGCTGTTAAAAAGTATATCGATTTTTTTTTCTAAATGGGAACATTTGAAGTAGGAAGTGGAGTCTATCAAGCATAACTAGGGAACCATCAAGAGCAACATGAAGGAAATTATTTCCTTCAATAAAGAAATAGTGAAAAACTCTGTCATCACTCTTTATGTGTTTCAATTTGAACTTAAAAAAGAAGAACTAAACAACAAGCCAATATGGTTAATTCTCCTTAGTCTGGCCTTGCTAACATAAAGTGTGCTAAAATCCATGATCCTAAAGGTAAAGTTATTGCTTCTTCTTTAGGCATTCCAAGTGGTGATAAAAAGGTAGGTTCCTACAGGTAGAGTTGTTGTTCATATTTTTCCTCTTCTAGCATTGCTAGTGGCCAGACTAACATTTCCAGGGAATGGTAGGCCATTTGTGGCCTTAAACTTCTTGGAGATATGTAATTGTGTTTTTATGGTTTCTCTTGCTTTTTGTTGGTTCTCTATTTTTTTCTCTATTGTTGAACTATTGGTCTTAGTCTCAATTCTTGTGAGACTTTTTTTGGTCACCTTTTTGGATTTTATGTAAGGGTTTGGGCCCTTCTCATCTTTATTTTAATAAAAAAACAAGAACAAGTAGTTTATGGGATAGAGTGGTTTACTTAAGTTGGGTGGTTCATTGGAAAATGATAATACAATACCTTACACAAGCCAAGAATAAATTGTTCACAATATTTATTGTATTTGCATGTTGATTGATAGTTTATTTGATTGTTGCCCTCTCTATTTCATTTCACTACTATTGGTTTCTTGCTATCATGTTTAAGTTATACTTATGTTAATGTTAGGGCCATGGATCACCTCTACTATAGAAACATGGCTTGTTGTCTATGATCCTTAATCTTAGAGTATAACTTCATTATATTGTATTTGAAGGCCACTTGGGGGTTTCCTTTTAGAGCTTTCCTTAATTGATAGTATTGTTATTTTGTGCAAGCTTTTATAGTGTTTTTTGTTACAACTATAGTAGAGGTTGACCTATGGTTCTTTGAGAGTTGAGTTAGGTTGTTAGAGAGTATAGTTTTTTTCATTTTCATTTTTATTGCTAAGGAGTTACAACCACAACCATAGACTAGTGCTTGGTCATTTACTCATTTGGAAGCCATTTTATGCCACCATTATATGTGATGGTAGTCTCTTGATGGTTTTCTTATGGTGGAGAGGGTGTTTTGGGAGGGAGAGCTAGATGTTTTAGCAATGGATATTTATTTTCTATAATCAATGTTGGGATTGTGACCCATTATTGAGTGTTGGGTTCAAACCTTAGAAGTTGTTTGATTACTTGTGGTGACTTGGTTGTGGCTAGAAGATTCTAAGCCTTTGTCAATGGTTGAAGGCTTCTAGTAGATATCTAACCCTAAAAGGAAGCCATTCAATAAGCTCCTTCCATATGTGAATTCAAATAAAGTTTTTATTTCTATCTTAGGGTTCGTAGGTGCATTATGAGGTCATGCTATGCTGATGTTAATCCATAGCTTTTAATTTTGAAGGCTTGACCTTATAAAATGTAATATGGATCTCTAATGATGATTGTTGTATATTGTGTGTTTTACTTATTTACAAATTTTGATAATGGTAGAAAGTTGTATATGATTTCAAGTTAAATTCTTTCAAGCTATCATTTTTTTTCAATGTTGTGCAATCAATTAACTTATTATTGAGTAATTACAATTTTCATCTTAGTAATTGTAACTACATCATCTCAAATAGATGTATAGGTTTCTCTTTCATATTGAATATTTATATTTGGTCTTGGTACAAGTTGAATAACTTCATTTTTGGGACTGTGATAAGTTTAGGTTTATTTAGAAACCCTTGCATGCATTTTGCAAGGTACATATTATCTTATTTGAGCTTTGGTATTAAGGTTTTTATCATGTTGGTAAGACATAAGCCTCCTTTTCTTGTATGGGATGAATTTAGATATAGTTATGAGGAGATATGAGGAAATGGTTTTCTAGATTTAGTTATATATAAAATCTTTTGGGAAGAACCATGACTATGCTAAGTTATTAGTAACTATTGCATGCAAGGGAAAATTAATTTGGAAAGAATATTGTTGTATGAATTCAATGTATTATCTTATAAAGTATCTTGTTTACCCTTTTAATTTCATAACATAAATTTTCTAAGGTTATTTTCTTTTGTATTGACTTGCCATAAATTTAAGGATGGAGGTTTAGCATTGATAGCTACCATGTATGTGTCATATGGTCTATAACATTAAATTTTTATTTGAGTAAATTTGAAGTGGTACATTGAATTCCATGCTTTCTTCAAGTAAGATATAAAAATTTGACATTCGAGACTTGATCACAATTGGTCATGTGCTTTGATAGATTCAATGTATTAAATTTTATTGGATCAAGTGAATACCAAGTTTATAGTGTAGGTAGAATTCATGGATGGCTATATTTATGTTGTTGTTGTGATCCTTGTTCTTCCTACCTTGGATTTTAGATGTCATCTCTTAGTACTCAAGTCAACAAATGGGGTGAATATGGCATCATGGTTTGGATTAGCTTGCCCACTCTAGTCGCATTATATAATTTCTCTATTCATGAGATTGAAGGAGTTCTACATCTAAGGTTTTATATTGTAAATCTTAATAAATGATTCATGAGGAAATTTGACCTTATATTTATGTGGAATTGCCTCTATTGAGAATTATATATAAGACATTGATTTGGAAAAATTCCTAGGATATATTTATGTACTTTTATATGTTACACCCCATGTGTTATTACCTATTTACTATTACCTTGTTTGGTGAATTGCTTCAATAAATGTGAATGTGTTTATTTATGAATTCTAATGGAAATATGTTGAATGAATGTTTTGATTCAATTAAATTCTTTATGATTCAACATATGAAATATATAATGTAAATATGACATGTATGAGAGATATATAAATGCATTGATTTGGCTAACTATTGCTATGGTGAACTAAGTTGAAATGCAGGAATAGGTTCAAGCCTCCGGAAGAGAGGGAAAGCTTCACTCGAGAGAAGAACTTAGTCTGGTAACCTCTAATTCAATCTTACCGAGCATTCACACACTCATGCCTTAAGTTGGTCTTAGTTGAGTCAAGCCAATCGGGTAAATGGTAAGTTATCTTCAATCTAGTTTTGTGTGTGTATATTATTGATTTGCGACCTTGTTTATGAATGTTTGGAATGAGGTATGTGATGAGTCTTGATGATAAGAGGAATCCTTCCTTGCATGTTTATTGTTATGTCAATGAGTTATATGCATAAAATGTATATATGTACGTGTCTATAGTAAACTCATACATATAAGTGAATACGTACACGAGTATACTTAGGTAGACGTACCTATGCATGCTCATGGATGGAATGCCCATATGCATGGGAATACCAATTGGACTAAGTTGACATATATATATATGTATGTATGTATATGTATATATACATTTCATGTATATATGTTGATCGATGAAATTATGTGTATGGGTGTTTTTATAAGATATTGAAATAACATTATGTATATGTATGTATGAAGTATATATATATTAATATATATATGTTGATTGATATTGTAACATATATATTAATATGTATATTTATATATAATCATATATATATATACATATACATAACATTATTCTTTATATTTATATATTATATATATACTTGGTTATTGATTAAATGTATTTGATGAACTTTAAGAAATTAACATATATTTATATATATGTTGATATATATATGTATATATATTAATAAATATATATATTATATATGTAAATGATAATTTCCCAAAGCGCATAATATAGCACTAAATATCATTGTTAATATGGTGAAGCGAAACGCATATTATAGCATGTGGCACACAATGCATATAGAGCAGCTTTTGGTGGAATACCACTAGTACATAAAGTATGAAGACTAAGTCAAACCAAACAAAGGAAGCACGTATGAATAATATGTTGTTGTATAAGCTTTTGAAAGGAAGTTTGAAATATTTTAAATGCCTTTGGAAATAGTCTTAACCACACTAGGAAGGTGAGACTAAACATTAAGTGGTGGTGCCATATTTGTTTGTAATTGGAATGTAAAAGGAGTCTTTGAAATGAATTTTAACCTGCAAATAGTATTAAGACTTAGTCAAGTGCAAACTTTACAACATTTTGTAAAGGAATTTGAATTAGGAAACTTGTTTTAAGCTTGTTGTCACATTTTATCAAGTTGACTCAGTGATTCAAATGGTGAGGACTTTGATGTGTTGCAAACCTATGAGTGAGTTGTTGCATGAGGATGAAAGGTGGAAATAATAATTACTTGTTTGTAGCCTTTGGTTGCTCACAAATTAGTATAAATAGAGGTGCCCATTCTAGCAAATGCATCACTTATCAAATTTGACTTCTTAAGAGTTATTCTACTGCAAATTTAGTGCAAAGTGAATTGAGAGTTTGTGAGATTGAGAGTTGTTTGTTGCTTTATATTTGATTTGTTGAGAGATTTAGAGTGAATCTAGGAGAGGTGTTTGAGTAGTTCGTAATTTAAGTTGCAAGCGAACTTGAGGAGAAGATTATCCAGTTGGAAGCTTTTAAACAAGCATGTTGATTTCTACCTCTTTATTATTATGTTGGAAAGATTGTTTATTATATTTTTGTGTTGAAATATTGTCTTTTACTTGTGTGAAATGTTTGGATATGCTTGCATATCACGTGGTTGTTTCTTGTTTTGTGAAACCTTACTTTTTATTTTTACTCGAATAGATATGTATACAATTATTGTATTATTATATGAATATAAATACTATTTGTACTATACGTAGATTGTTAGCATTTTACGAAGTATAGTGATACTCTAGGTGTGTAGCATATGATAAAGTTGCTTTGTAATAATTGATTGCCATGTTAGATAATGTGAGACAAAGGGAAGGTTATTCTTGGGATTAGGATAATCCACAAGAAAGGGAATAACCTAGAATATAATAGAATACTAATGGTCAAAATATAAATCGAGCAATTGTAGTGGTGAACATAGATGACCCTCACTCGAAGTATTGGGTGTTGAATCTTTGGCCAAAGTAGTGTAGGTAGTGATTGTCTATACTATCAATTCACTATGATCCAAATACATACTAGGTTGAGAATATCATAGAATTAGAGGTTGACTTTATGGTAAGCTCTAGACATGTAGGGCACACCACTATGCTCAGGAAAGGCTATTTGAAGGATGAGGTTACCAAAACAATCTCTTTGTCGAAGGGTAGGATCATCTACTAGTTTGGTCGATGTGTAGGGGACCACAGTTAGTCCATGGTTGGTGGAAAAATGCTTGAGTGATGCTTCTCCTCATGTAGTTGGCGACCAAGATTTGGGAGAAGGACATTCTAGACCATTTGTACTTCTAGTTCATGTGAGCTTGTTCAAGCTATGTATATATCATGTGTCCATCTTTATGGAAATTGCAATGTGAAACATTATCTTGAATATATTTATGTAAAGTTAAATCATACTTATATTATTGGAATGATTCTTTGATTATGCTATATTATGGAAAATTTGGGATAAAGCTATATTTCAAATGATGAATTAATTATTGAATAGAAAAGAAAAGAAATTATTGCTCTACATTAGATGCATAGATAATTACATGTGGGTAAAACTTAATAGATTTAATAGGGAGAACAATGGGCATGTTAAATTATATGTAGTTAACTAATTATATTCTAAAATAAAAATTGGATTGAATCATGACCATTGTAATATATGATAGTTGTAGTCAATTAGGGGAATGAAATTGAATTCAACAAGCTATCAATTACATGTTTTAGTGTTGTCATAAACTAATTTTGATGAGATATATTTTTTATTTGAATCTAGTATTCTTATAATTGGAATCATATCAATTAATGTTTCAATAAGTAACTTGAATAAGATGGTTTAGAAGGTATAATTCTATATGCAATGACTATACACTTTATATTCTTGTTATGTTTCATTTACAACAATAGAAATAGGTTTTTTTATCATGATCCAAAGATCCTACAAAAAAATTGTTATGTTAAGTACATAGAATAAGAAAAGCATTTTGAGAACCACTCTATACATACTTTCTTATTTAGTTGGCATAATGAGTTGTTCTTTAATTAATGATTATTTTTAATTCAATTTCCTTTTCATAAAATTAAATAGAAAGCATTTATGATATTTTATGATTCTCTTAAGTGATATGTACTTGCTATGGAGAATTTTTTGAAGATTCAATTAATTGTAAAAAAGATAACTTAAGAAGTTAGACCTTTTATAACTAAAACCTAGTCCTCTCTATTTAATTTATAAGAAAATAGAAAGGGGGACACTTTTTCCATACTTTTGATAGTGATAATTCCATGGGATGACTTACATGGTTGTTCCACCAATGTATCACATGATTATATGCTATAAGGCTTGCTACACTATATTATGATTGGATCACTATTAGGATAAATGATCATATGATAGGTGGTTACATATTTGTACCTAATCTACCCTGTAGTGATGAAACTATTCATGCTTGGAATTAGGCACCTTCAATCTCTCCTAAGGCTTTAAGGCATGGATCTAACTCTTATATAAGGATCAATATTTTAATCTTGGTGAGAACCCAATTGAAATTGACAATAATTCTTGAGAGCAATAAAGTGGATTTGTTGTAATCTTTCCTCCTTTGGATCACCTGACCCTCCTACAAAAATTCTTTGGTTCTAGGGCATATTATAGTTGATTAATCTAGAAGGGCTCATCTAAAACTCAATATAGTTTAGTTTTGAATATTATAAATAATGCCAGGTCTATACAATATGACCACAAAGGAATTATAACGCCTTGTAAAAATAGTAAGCAATTTTTATTATTGTTATAACTTTTCATCAAATTGTATCCTATTATGTATAAGATGGATCGAAAGCACATAAAGATGGCATCTAATACAAATTTAGATAAAGGCACTAGGGTGTGTTTTAGACTTGGGAGATGGAAATATTGTTTGAGTTCCCAAATACATCTCCTGAGATAATTTTATAGTTCTTAAAAACTTCAAGAATGCACAAATTTTATCTCCAATATTGTTTCAAGATAAATTGTCTTGTAGTAGGGGAAATGTATCCACCATTTCAATGATTTTGGAAATATTATTAGTGATGCTAAGTATACCAAGCTACAAAAACAAGATTGGAGTAGAAAAAATTACATGGGGTAATAATTACAATAAGGAGATGTGTTTTATTTTTAATTTATAAGATGGTTTAATAATTTCATTTGTAAGGAGTTATGTTTACATTATACTATGATTAATGAATCCCTATGAAACATACCTTAACCATATAAACTTGGTTTGTGTGTTAGTTTGTGCATCCATACAGGTCTTAAAATAAGATAATTTACTACTATAGTGGTATAAGTGGTTCCTATTGCATTATGCTCACAATTAGAATAGGGTGTGGACATCCATAAAACATAATCCAAAGTGGATTTTTTTTAGGCATATTAGTTATGAATTCATTGATAAACAAAATGTGATGCCAAAGACTACAATAGTTGACATATATGCAATGAATGAATATTGATAAGGAATCTCAACTCTTTCCACTAATGAGACCCTTGGAAACATAATCCAACCATGTAAGCTTCATTTGTGAGTTATTTGCATGTGGTCAACTACTTCTAGTGAATCTTAGTTGTAAATACTTCAACATAATGGGTGGGTCTTATTACATTATACCTATAATTGTCTAAGATTTAGAAATAAATAATTTAGTGTGAGGACAAATCACTAACGATGACTATGGTTATTATATTAGATATGTTGAATTTTGGGTTTTAACTTCTTTATTCTTGATAAAATAAAGTTGTTCTTGAAGTGAGGAAAGTAACTTCTTTTTTTATTTGATTTTTAATTCTTTGGATCAATATCAAAATATAGCTAAATATCTTAATAAATAAGATATTGTATTTGAAGTTTTTACATAGAATATAGCAACATAAACTATTGTAAATTAAACATTATGTACTTGATTGAAATCTCACTCAACTTTATATTCAACATAAATATATATTAAATTTAACCTTATAAATATTATAATTAGCATAATTTTTTTTTAACAAGCAACAAATTAATCCATTTTTCTTTCATAACATATTATATAATGATGTATATTCTATGTAGATATTGCTTCATGATTTCTACCTTATATCTTATGAACAAACTAAGAATTGGAAGATCTATGAAAATGCATCATCATTGTTTGAATAAAATATTGTTAATTGTATGTTGAACACCTATTCCTACTTGATTATTGGATTTTTCTCTCAAGGCAAAGTAATGTGTCATTTACATATCTTACATATTTTTTTTTACACTGTTTGATATAACACAAATGGTATTGTATGTTAAGCTTGACATTCTCTTTAATATGTGGCTTCAGAATAGCCTTTGAATTGTGTGTTGATGAATGTTAACCCCTATTCTAGAAAATCTAAGAGTTGTGATCACATAACCCAATAAATGTTGTTGAAACATCTCAATTATGCTCATAGGTAGCAATATTTTGGATTTATATATATATATAGAATGCTAAAAAAATTTATGCTCTGTGTTTAAGATAAATTATTGGGAACATCAAAATTTGAATGTTCTTGATGTAAAATGAGTTATAGGAGACAATAAAATGAAAAAAGAAAAAATGGAAAGATGTGTATCATTCAAATGGTAATATATTTTAGAAATAATTATTATTTTAGTATATTATAATATGATGAGTAAGTATACATCTAAATTAAAAGTTATATTTTGGTTAAATTGTTAAGAATAGGCAAAACCAATTCATCAAAGTTCCTCAAGGGTTAAACTTGATTCAATCATACTACTGAGAATCTAAACTTTGATAGATGGTGCCATCAAGGAACATACCATATTCATCACTAATTGTTCTATGATCCTTTAATAAATGGTAATATTTTGACATATGTACATTTAATGAAAAAAATCATCATTAATATTTGCAAAGCAATGTAGTGTAAATATTTCAACATTCATTGATTTTTTTGAAATGGACTCTCCCACTCCTATTCTCGCTTGTTCATTGAATGTTGTAGTGATTCATGGTCCCTCTGTGTTTGGTTGTGTAGTTCCCTTAGTTGTTGGTGTGCATTCTATTATGGGTGCACTATTAGTCTCTAGGTCATCTATTACTATTGTTTCATCTACTACGGATGTGCCTGGTGTGTCATATATAAAAGGATCATCTTGTTAGGAAAAGCTGACATTAACCTTGTAATATTATGTCATTTGTATGTCTCCACGTTCCTTAGAATGTGTTCTCGGGGACATGAGAAAAAATCATTAAATTTTGGCATGTTATAAATATATTTTAAAGAGGATTTAATTTTAGTGGAGGTTACACATAAAGGCATCTTTCCTAGGAATCTATATTGGAAGTTGGAAGGTCTTGGATAGGGTGCTCAAGATTGGAGAAGAAAAGGTGTCCATTGGTGTGCCATTGGGGATCAAAAAGATCAATGGAGCATCTAAAAAGTTAGGAGTTGGATAGGATATGGGTTAGGCACCCATGTTGGAGCCTTGTAATTTCCATTTAATATTTTATTATGTCTTTTTGTTGTCCAAGAAGTGGGTATGGGTTTTTGTAGGTGGTTTTGTACCTCTTGTTTTGGTTTACCATTTGTGGTTTTACATCCCATAAGTTCTATAAATTGGAACCATGAGATGGTAGTTTGAATGTTGATTTCTTGTAGGTAACAAGGTGTTTCCGAGTTGATTAGAGATCAATAGTGGAGTGTATTATTGTGTACTCTCATTTGAAGATTAATATACTTACCCTTTTTTCTCATGTGGAGTTTTTTCCCGAAAGGGTTTCTCCATGTAAATTTAGTGTCACTTTTTGTTTGCTAATTTTTATATTGTGATGTATGTCGCAATCACATGTTTAAATATAATTTGGTAATCTGATTTTCAGATTTGAATTCACTTGCATAAGTTCATATTGTAGCTTTCCTTCACCTTGTAATCAACATTTGGTATTAGAGCTAACAGTTTTGTTGATAAGTGGGCGCCTTTCTCTTAAGTGTTGTAGGTTTTTTTGCTGCAACATGGGATTTTGTATTGTGGTATATTGCAAATTTATGAAGAGGGTTGTTTACCATGGCTTCTACCTATCGCTATGATGTTGATAAATTCAATGGCATAGGCTATGAGATGTGAAAACTGAAGATGGAGTATCTCATTGAAGAGAGAGATAAGTAGTTGTCAGTTTCACAAGAGATTAAAACAACTACAATGTCTGATGAAGATTGGAAAAATTTAGACAAGAAGGCACGAGGAACCATATGGTTGTGTCTCACGGATTTTATCCTTTTGAATGTCTCCACATAAGACATCACATACAATTGTGGAAGAGGATAGGTGATATTTATCAAACTAAAAGTTTGTCTAACAAGTTGTATCACAAAAGATGGTTATATTCATTCAACATAAAAAATGGCAATTCCATTGCAGACCATTTAAATTCTTTTAATTTGATTATAAGTCAGCTTGCATCAATTGAAGTTAAATTAGAAAACACAGATAAACATATCTTGTTTCTATGTTCTTTGTTTGAATCTTGGGAAAATCTAATTGCTGCCATAAGTAGTGGTAATGTAGAGACAAAGATGGACACCATGGTTTCCATACTTCTTTCATAGGAGATGAGGAGAAAGTCTCTGAATGTTGGCTCCCAAGATGCCTTGCTTGTGTGAGGAAGGTCCAAAGAGAAAGGGCCTAGAAGTGATAAAAAGAGGGATAAGTCTTAAGGACGTTCTAAGACCCCCAGAAAGAGAAAAGTGGTTGAATTGTGGCAAAAGAAGGCATGTGAAGGAGTGTAAGAACAAGAAAAAAAATGTTGATTCCTCCACAGAAAAATCCTCTAGTGATGATTTTGATGCTTTGTTTATTTCTACTAACTCTATTAGTAATGTTGCTTGGCTTATTGATTTAGGTTGCTCTTACCACATGAATCCTTACAAGGAGTGGTTTACTACTTAAAAAACATATGATGGGGGAGATGTTTTCTTTGGTGATAACAACACTAAGAAGATTATTGGTAAGGGAAAGGTAAAGTTGTGTTTTAGTGATGGGAGGATTAAATTTCTTGATGATGTTTTACATATTTTAAGACTTGCGAGAAATTTAATTTTAGTATCCAAGTTGAATGATTTAGGAATGCATGTGACATTTGAAAAGTCTACTTGTAGGTTGTAAGAGGGAGTTTGGTGATAGCTAAAGGATCTTGGATAGGGACTTTGTTTAGGCTAAATGCCTCTACTTTATGTAACTAGCACTGAGAATGCATGTATGTTGTGGCACCATAGATTGGGTCACATTAGTGAAAAAGGTCTTAAGACCATTCTTAATAAAAAGTTGGTTGATAGTATTTTTAATTATTTTATTGGAAAAAATGATTTCTATGTGCATTGTGTGTTTGGTAAACATAATATATCTTCATCTTCTAATGGAAATTATAAGGAAAAGAGATTATTAGAGATCATTCATTCAAATGTATGTGGACTAGTGGATGTTGAATTTTTGGGTAAATCTCGGTATTATGTCTCTTTCATTGATGATGTCTCAAAATACACTTGGATTATTTTATACATTCTAAATTTGAATTTTTCACTAAGTTTAAGAAATTTAAGGCCTTAGTTGAGAAGTAATCATATTATAAGATAAAAGTGTTGAGATTTGACAATGGAGGTGAATATTGTTCTAGGGAATTTGATGAGTTTCGTAAGCATGCGGGTATTGTTCGGCAGAAGACTACTCCTTATGCTCCCTAAAAAAATGAGGTATCAAAAAGAATGAACCAAACCTTGATGGAAAGAGCTAGGAACATGTTGATTGGTGCTAAGCTTGATAGATGCTTTTTGGGCAGAAGCAATTGGTACTACTTGTTATTTGATTAATAGATCTCCTTGTTCAAATCTTGTTGATAAAAATCCTTATGAAATGTGGATAGGTAAAAATATTTTTGTTTCACACTTAAGGGTCTTTGGTTGTGAGGCTTTTATTCATGCGCATTAAGAGAAGTGTTCTAAACTAGATCCAAAATCTTAGGAATGCATCTTTGTTGGTTACGGTGCGACAGTAAGTTACAATCTTTGGAGTCCTTTAACTCATAAAATAATCTTTTCTAGAGATGTGATTTTCGAGGAGTTTAGAGCTTACTCAAGAGTAGAACAACCAAAAGAGAAAGATAAGACAAAGATAGTGCACTTTGAGACAAATATTGAGAAGCAGGAAGATGCACATGTGGAAGAACAATTAGATGGATTTGATGATAGAGAGAAAGAAGAGGGTTCAAATAGTTTTGAGGATGGAGAGGAAGAAGAGGGTTCAAATAGTTCTAAGGATGCATAGGATGAGCACACAAAAGAAGAAGAACAAGCAGAGCCCATTACTCCTACCTTGAGGAGATCCAAAAGGCAATGAAATCCAATTGATAGGTATAGCCCATTAGATTATTGTTGTGTATTTGTTTTGTTGAGTATTGACAATGAACCTAGATATTTCAAGGAGGCTCTCTCTTCGGAGGAAAGTAAGTCTTGGTTGCATGCCATGCAGGAGGAGATAATGGCATTTGATAGTTGTGACACCTAGGATCTTGTTAGTTTTCCCAAAGGAAGGAATCCCATTGGTTGCAAGTGGATATTTAAAAATAATTTTAGAGCAGATGGTTGGTTAGAGCGGTACAAGGCCAAATTGGTGGCTAAGGGATACTCCTAAAGAGAGGGAGTTGATTTTGGTGAAATTTTCTCTCTTGTTGCTAAATTGAATTCTATTAGGTTCCTATTATCTATTGTTGTTTCTTATTATTTTGAGATAGATAAAATGGATGTTAAAACTTATTTCTTGGATGGGGATCTTGAGGAGGAAATTTATATGTGATAGCCTAATGGTTTTGTTGCGAAAGGAAAAGAATAATTTGTTTGCAGGTTGAAGAGATCTTTGTATGGTTTGAAATAAACACCCAAGATGTGGTATTAGAATTTTTATGATTTTGCATTGAAGTTAGGTTTTCTTAGGAGAAAGGAGGATCATTGTGTGTACATTAAGGTTATTGATGATTAGATTCTAATTATTGTCTTGTATGTTTATGATATGTTGTTTATTGGTAACAACAAGGTGATAATTAGTGAGATCAAGAAACAATTTTTTGGCAAATTTGATATGAAGGACTTGGGGGCTAAAAAAATATATTCTTAGGATGGAGATCAAGAGAGATCATATCACAAAAACTTTGGTTAAGTTAGAGTAAGTATGTTGATACCATTTTGCAGAGGTTTAATATGCATGATTATAAGCCAGTTAATATTCCATTTCTAGTTGATACTAACTTGAGCTTAGATATGTGTCCTAATTCTGATGATGATTTTGAGGATATGTTTAATGTGCCTAATGCTAGTTCCATTGGTATTTTGATGTGTGTAATGGTTTGCACTAGATCAGATATAGCCCAAGCAGTGGGAGTTCTAAGCATGTTTATGTCTAACCCTAATAAAGGGCATTGGACTTTTGTTAAAAGGGGATTTAGATATTTGCATGGTACTTCATATTACTATTTGGTTTATCACAATACAAATGATGTATTCAAGTCATCAAAATATAAGGTTTTGTTGACGCAGATTGGGCAGGTGACTTGGATAGTCAAAGGTCGATTAGTGGCTATGTATTTACTTTGTTTGGAGGTGTAGTGAGTTGGACGAGTAAGATGCAACCTACAGTTGCATTGTTCACCATTGAAGTAGAGTATATGACTACTACACATTCCTCTAAGGAGGAAATATGGTTGAGAATGGTAAGGTCTTGATTGAAAAGGTTGACACTTTGAATAATGTTACAATTATCTTATGAAGCCAGTGACCACATATAAGTTCTATTGGTGCAAGAAGGACATGGGCCTTGATCATTGTACTTAATTTTATTATTTGTATCTCTTGGATGTAATTACAATGTATAATTTCAAGTGAGAGAATGTTAGGATAATGTGACATTAACCTTGTAATCCTATGTCATTTATGTGTTCTAGGAGACATGAGAGAAAATCATTAAATTTTGGCATGTTGTAATTATATTTTAAAGAGAGGATTTAATTTTGGTGGAGGTTACACATAAAAAATGGATAAGGCATCTTTCTTAGGCATAAATTTTGGAACTTGGAAGGTCTTGGATGGGGCACTCAAGATTGGAGAAAAAAAGCTGTCCATTGGTGAGTCATCGGGGATCAAAAAGGTTATCAGAGCATCCAAAAAGTCAGGAGTTAGATAGGCTATGGATTACACACCCATGTTGGAGCCTTGTAATTTCCATTTAATATTTTATTTTATTTTGGTTGTCCAAGAAGGGGGTGTGGGTTTTTGTAGGTGGTTTTGTACCTCTTGTTTTGGTTTACCATTCATGGTTTGACCTCCCACAATCTCTATAAATTGGAGCCAAGAGATGGTAGTTTGGATGTTGAGTTCTTGCAAGTAATAGGGTGTTTCCAAGTTGATCAAAGATCAATAGTGGAGTGTATTATTGTGTACTCTCATTTGAATATTAACAATATACTTGCCCTCTTTTCTCGTGTGGAGGTTTTTTTCGAAAGGGTTTCTCCATGAAAATCTAGTGCCACATTTTACTTATTGATTTTTATATTGTGATGTAGATTGCAATCACATATTTAAATATGATTTGGTAATATGATTTTCAGATCTAAATTCACTTGCATAAGTTCATATTGTAGCTTTCCTTCACCTTGTAATCAACACATATGTTGTTGCTCATCCATGGTTTGTTGTGGTTGAGGCATCACTTATCAAGGGCTTGTCTACTTTTTTTATAGGTGTGACATCTATTGCTAGTGTGTTACCTTTTTTGGTGATGTGTATGTTTTTTCTACAACTTCTATTGGTGCCTCTCCTATTACGGTGCTCATGCCTAGGGTTTGTTAGCCTCTTATAACTGTTACCATTCTCAATGGTGGGGCAAAGCCTCCTATTGGTCATAAGATCTTTGCTAATGTTATAGGTGTTGTTGGTGCTACTTTCCATTTGAAGGAGAAAATTCATCCCATCCCTTGTGCAAAATCCTCCTCGGTGGTGGTTTGTGACCAAGATGTGGTGAAACACGAAGAATTTTATCAACGTAGGGGTCTAGTGTGTAGGTCCTACAACCTTTGGCCTTTTTTGTTAGACCTTCACAATTAGATGTTGGATTCTTGGAGGCCTCTCATGGAAAGTAATATTGATCTTCCCTTGTGCTAAAGGTTTCTTCATTGCTTGTTTTGCTTCTTTTGAGGACAAAGACTTGGTGTTGTGTAGTAAATTGTGGTCTTGGGGAGAGCACTCTCTCTCCTTAAAAACTTGGTCAACTTACTTTAACCCTCTAAGTAAACCTCTATATGTGTGTCCAATGTGGGTTTGAATTTTGAATCTGCCCCTCCAGTTTTGGGAGGTTTCTTGTTATGAGGCCATAGGGAAGTCTATCAGTTGCTTCTTGAAGGTTGATTTATGATACCACTTCCTACATGAGGTACTCTACTTTTTCTCATATTCTGGTCAAAATTGACATCTCTAAGCCTCTTTACAGGGATGTGGTTTTGATGGTTGGGGAAAGGCCTTGGACTCAAACTATTAATTATGAGGGTCTCCCTTTCAAATGCAAAAGTTGCTTCTCCATTGGTCACCAAGATATAAATTGTTCTCTCTCGAAATAATGGAATTACTACTTGATGGATGAACACTAACGAAGGTCACTTGACTCTTCATTCCCTTAATTCTCCATCGAATGGATCCTCTTAGAATGATGATGCTTCCTTAGCTTCTGGTGTGGCTTTAATGTGCCCTTTGGATCCTATTTGAGAACCTCTTGTCTTGATCTCATAGCTCATTTTTCCTTCATCTTTGGATGAGCTCCAAATTACTTATGTGGTGGAAATTCACCTTTCACCTTTCCATTCTATTTCTCTTTCTTCACACGTTGATGGGATCTATGTGAGAGAATCCCTCGCTTCCCCTTGTTCTGAGAACTTGGAAGATAATATCTCTTGGAATGTTGTGTGGAGGAGGAAGAAAGGTATTCCTGATTCATTATCCAATGTACTCATGCTAGAGTGTTGGGTGAGAGGCCAAATCATTCAAGGCCTAGCATTGCCTAAGGTGGACCCTAGGAGTCCCAACTCTTTCTTTTGTTTGTAATTGTTTTCAACAACTTGGTTGCAGCTATACTTGGAGTGATGTTATTTTGTTGTGTCTAGCTAGTTTGGGGCATGTTTTGTCTTGCCTTATGACAATTTTTGTAAAGGGTTAGGACCATCATTTCCCACTTTTTCTAATAAAAAGCATTTTAACATTCAATGGATATTGAAATTTGACTCTAGATTGTGATTTTTTTCTATTTTTGATATTTTATTAAGATGTAGTTGTGTATTAATTAACAAACCCATATTTCATCAATAGTGGTTTGCATAAACCCTACATGACCATGAATGATCCACTTCCCACTCATCACATCTAGGTGATACTCATCAGGGTGCAACACTGAAAATTTCTAGGTTATTCATTTGAATACTTTCATTTTTTTATATTTTTTCCACTAAATTGGTCATTAAAACTAATCTAACATTATAGTGAGATTCAACAAAAGGAGGAGATTTTCTGGAAACAAAAGTCTCGGGTCCAATGGCTTACTGAAGGAGACCGCAATACTAAATTCTTCTATCAATCTACCATGAAACATAGAAGTAGGAGCATGATTAGATTGCTTAAGAAAGAAGATGGATCCACGATTTCGACTAAAAAAGAAATTGCCGAGGAAGTTGTTAACTTCTTTTCCTCCTTCCAGAATGCCCAAGGTGATGCTAATCAGGTACACAATTTCCTTGAAGTGATTCCTAAAGTTATATCTAAACAAGACTTAAAGATTATGTCTAATGTTGTTTCTATGGAGGAAGTTAAATAGGTTGTTTTCTCCTTTGGGGCTTACAAAGCCTTGGGACCTGATGGGTTCCCTCCTGCCTTTATTTAGACTTATTGGGATATTGTTAAAACTGACTTATTCAATGCTACTAAAGATTTCTTTAGATCGGGGAGGCTCCTAAACCAATTGAATGCCACCTTTATTGTCCTTATCCCCAAGAATGAAGAATCCTCTTATGTTAAGGACTTTAGACCCATTAAGCTTTGCAACATTGTCTATAAAATCTTTTCAAAGCTCCTTGTGTTTGGACTTAAAGTTGTGTTATGCAAAATGATAGCCCTGAACCAGAAAGGATTTGTCCAAGGAAGAAACATTTTAGATGTTATTACTACCCATGAAATCCTTCACTCTATGTATCTTAGTAAAAACCCTAGGATGGCCTTGAAAATTGACATATCTAAGGCTTATGATAGAGTTTCTTGGTCATTTCTCTTTGTTGTTCTTAGGAAATTTGGGTTTGAGGGCAGATTCCTTAAGTTGCTCACTTCTTGTGTTACCTCCCTTATGTGATTGGTTCTTGTTAATGGTGTCCCCTAGGGTTTCTTCTCATGTGGTTGTGGCCTAAGACAAGGAGATCCCCTCTCCCCCTATCTTTTTATAATAGTTGTTGAGGTCCTTGGAAGGAATATCCAAAAGCTAATTGACTCTAAGGCCTTTATAGGAGTTAAAGCTGCTTTGTCACTCCTGTCTGACTCCCATCAATAGTTTTTTGATGATACCAATCTATTTGGTGAAGCCTCGGTAGGGGAAGCTAGCCTTTGGAAATCTATTTTAAATGACTATGCTTCTGTCTCTGGCTAGCATATTAACTATAATAAAAGCAATATATACTTCTTCAATGCTGACCAATTAGTGAAGGAAAGAGTGGTGAGGATCTTGGGTTGTCAGGAAGCTGTTTTACCTGCAATCTACCTTGGGCTACCTCTGATATCTAGAAATTTGGAAAATAATTATTAGAATCATCTGATTGGGAGAGTTCAAAAAAAATTGGCAGGTTGGAAAGGTAAACTTCTAAGTTTAGTTGGGAAGATACAATTGCTAAAAGCCTCTCTACAAAATATCCTGGTCTACTATTTGTCTCTCTTTAAAATCTTGGCCTTCATTGGGGACAAAATAGAACAAATTAAGAGAAGATTCATGTGGTCTAGAACAGAAGAGAAAAATAGATTGGCGTTGGTAAGTTGGGAGAAAGTGTGTACTCCTAAAAATGTTGGAGGGTTGGGGATAAGGAGAATCAAATTGCTTAACAAAGCCCTCACTGCTAAGCTAGGATGGAATCTCTTGGAAGGTTCTAAGGATTGGGTGAAGATTTTCCAAGCTAAATATCTGAAGAACAAAGATCTTGGTTGTTTCCTCTCTGCTACTGATCTGCCTAATGGGTTAGTTCTCTGGAACCATCTTATCAAAATAAAAAATGTGCTGAAATTAGGGATGAGAAAGAGAATTGGTAATGAAAAAGACATTGATTTCTGGAAAGACCCTTAGACTGAGGATTCCCCTCTCTTCCTTAGAAGGCTTCAACCCCCTTAAAAAAATCCTGACAAGAATATGTGGTGTAAAGGTGGCGGACTATATCAATTGGGAGTTCGAAGAACCTAAATGGAAGGAATTTAACAGGCTGCTAAGGAGCGCCAAATTGAAAGGTCATAGACAGATTAATTTGGAGTCGATTTTGCAAAGGTTACACAACCTCATTGGGGAGATGAATTGGTTCTCCAATGAAAGGAAAGATGAATGGTTATGGAAGGGTAACTCTTCAGGTTGCTTATGAGTTAAACATGCTTATAATGAATTAGTGAAACCCCTAACTAATTGTAGAGACCCTCATTGGGACAAAGTGTGGATTAAAATACTTAGTCTGAAAGTTAACTGTTTCTTGTGGGCTGCTTCACATGGAAAAATTCTAGCAATAGATGATCTGGTTAGGAGAGGTTTTCAGCTTTTCAATAGATGCATTCTATACAAGCAGGATGAAGAGTCAGTAATGCACCTTTTCTTCCATTGTCAGTTCTCTAGAGAAGTTTGGTCATTCTTCCTTCCTTTGATGTTCATTGATTGGGTGTTTTCCCCAACTATGAAGAAATTTGTTGAAAGTTGGTCCAGTTGTCCTTTCTCCCATGATGTCATTGTGGATCTTTGGAATCAAACCCACCCTTTTTAACCTGGGGAATTTGGAAGGAAAGGAATAATAGGGTTTTTAGGGAGGCAGAGAGAAGTAGCTATGAGGTTTGTATGATCATAAAATACCAAATACAAGAAAATATGGAAGTGGGAGGATACAAATTCTCTAAAGTCTAGCCGACCTATAAATAATTGAGAATTAAGCAGGTCTGGGGTCTAAAGAAGGACCTTACTAATCTTAATTGGGCCACGATTTCAGCTAGGAAGGCTATTGGTTGTGTCCCTCTTGAAAGGGAATGAATTAAATGCAATTTTGATGGGTGCTCAAAAGGTAATCTGAGCATGGTTGGGGTAGGAGGACTGCTTAGAAACCATCTGGGAGACTGCATAATGAGCTATGGTATAAATATGGGATTTTGCACTAACAATAAAGTTGAGGCAATGGTTGTTTGGGAAGGTATAAAGACTCTAAGAGAATATGGTTTTAAGAAGGTAATTTTAGAAGGAGATTCCAAATTAATTGTGGACATATTGAATGGAGGTGTCGCGACCCCTTGGGAATTAAAAGACATCATTGAAAAATGCAGTCCCTAATGAGTTTCTTTACTCATTGTCATGTGGAACATGTGTTTAGAGAAGGAAATATCTTGACTGACTGTGCGACCAACGAAGTGCTTAAGTGTAACATGTGGACCCACTAGGATAACAATCAATTGCCTTTGTCATTGAAAGACAAAGTGCTCAAAGAAAAATATGAATATGTGTACAACATACAAAGTTGAGGAAATGGATTGACATTTTATGTGATCTTGTGTAATAAAAGGCTCTTAGAATAATGATAATAATAGTGGTACGACATTGAGTATGAAGATCTCCTCAGGTGAAAAAATCAATTATTATTTCTTTCCCAAGATTATAATGGATCACATGGATTTTATCAACACAAAGGATAGTGTCAAATCCAAGTGTACTGATGTGCCTTATGTCAAATCTAACCTCCAATGTGAAGATTAGCTTGCTACGAACAATCAAGATTCATTTATTATTTGTAATAATAATAATGAATTCTTAGCCCCGACAAATGGGATATTGGCCATCTCATTAAGAAAGTTCTCAAAATTATTTTCAGAAAGTGATTATTTCGAAAATGCAAGCAAAAGTGTGATCTGCAAGTTTGGAAGGTTGCCAAGGTGGAGTGGGGTTATGAGGAAAAGCTCGCAAAATCCTAAAAGCTTACAATGCTCTAAAATGGGTGGGCCTAGAAAGCAAACTGAGCCACTGAATTTCCAGGCTCTAAGAAAAAATGCGGATCTTTGGAGGCTATTTAGCAGAGCGGGAATGGCTCCTTTTTTTGAAGTCGTGAAAGGTTACAATGAAAGCCTAACGGTGAAATTCACCAACTCATGGAGAAAGGGGAATGTGGCTATTGGAGTGGTTAGATTTGAGGTGACGACTCGGTTCATAGCAGAGGCTACGGGCCTGCAAAACTATGGAATTGAGGTGGCGAAGAAGAGCTGAGTTGACTACAAATATTTTGTTGACAAGTTCCTCCATGATGGTGAAAATATTACTAGGTTTCAAAATGGGTATGCACGGCTCAAACTCTCATCTCCCTATGCTTTGGTCAATATGTTTCTGATGTGGTATTTTACTCTTGAAGGTACATATATGATTGTTCATGCACATCACTTTCCTCTGTTGAATCATATCGGTGACAATGAGCATATAAATTTTCCATTTTATCTGCTCTCCTCTCTACAACTTAACATAGAAAAGGGTGTGAATCCTCCCCTACACCAAGGTTTAATGCTTGCTCTTTATAAGCATGCCTTAGCCTTGAACCCACATGGTAATCCTTTGGCAGCTAGACGGGAAATTGAGAATCAAAATGCCAGGGAAAATTTTGAACCTTTAGCGGAGGCTAACCCCTTTTAGGAGCCTAACCCTAGACCCCCACCCCTTATTGTTGAAAGAAATTTGAATATCCCTACTAAAATCTCTTCCTTTGCTGCTAAAATTTCTAACCCTTCTACCCCTGTGGGTAAGAAGACTCTTGATAAAATCTCCCTCGAGCTCGAGTTGGTTAAAGCAACCCCTGAGAAACACAAACATTCCCCTCTTCTCCTTGAACCACCTAAGTCCAAGAAACTGAAAAAAGAGTTGAAAAATCAAAATGAGGTCATCACTATAAGTGAAGAAAAAAAGGGTATTTAAACCGAGGATTTGGAGGATAGGAAGTTGAGTCTGGGCAATGGAGGCCGAAGATTTGCTCACCTTGCAAAGGCTGCTTCACAAGACAAGAAGCAGAAACAAAAAGCCATATTTCAAGAGGACGTAGATTTGGAGGTGGAAGAGTTTGAGGCACAGGTTGATGAAGACAGTGACGAAATGGATTTTGAAGAGAGCTTATGATATGGGAGAGGAGGAAATGGAGGAGAAAGAAGAAAATGAGGAGGAAGAAGTCAAAATTGAAGAAGAGCCAAGGAATGAAATTATGAAAGCTCTTGAAACTGAGAACATTGCTAAAGATATTAATATTGTTGATGATTCTAATACTGACTATTTGAAAAGTAGGTTGACTTACATGCAGGTCCAAATGGATGACATGGAGAAAGCCATTATCACTTTGATGAAGGTGATGAATGGCCTCATGCGTAGGGCAATGGTTGGTGTTCTCTTGAGCCAAATCAAGATTACTAGAAAGTTGAAGAAGATGGGAAAGAATGATGATATGAAGGACCAGGCCGAGGACGAGGGACTTGATTGGAGAGAGTATGTCTCCCATATTGGAGAATACTGGGACCTGATTGCTAAAGCCAAGTAATGGCTTTTTTTCTTTCTTCTGGTTATGGCTTTTTTTCTTTTTTTGGTGTTTTGTTTTAACATTTTAGACTGCTATTTTAATATAGCTTTGTTATGGTTGAGAACTTGTTGGACTCTAGTGGACCTTATTAATGGTCTTTGTAGTATTAACTGCTTTAGCAATAGTATTCAATTTTTTCTTAAGTTTTGTGGTTCTATGGTTACTATTTTGTTAATAGGCTTGCGTGCCACCCTGGACTTGTTGTTTCTTGTTGTTGGTTGGTGTTGTTCTCCCCAACTTGTTTCCTTTTTTGAGTTTTTGGATTTGTAACCATGGGATCAAGGCCCTTCCCCTTCTTAACTAATAAAAAACATTGTAGTCATATTAGAAAAATACTTATTATTGTCATTAATTGGCCTACTTTAATGCAAACACAACTCTTCCTCACATGTGTCTATACCTTTTACACTTATGAGATGAGATTCATAACTATCCATGCTCAACTTTACAACTTCTTATAGTTAGATTCCATGTAGGAATACATAAGGATGTGTCTCTAACCCTCAACCCCACATCTCCATTCCCACCCTTTCTCTAGGGCATATGTCCCCTAGCCATCCCTTGTCTGGTGAGGAAATCAAGATGTGTTCCCTTTTGATTTTAAAAACATGATGAAAAAAGGGCATTGAGGGCCCACAAGCCTTCCCACACCACTTATGAAACTTTATACACCTTATATGTAAATCATTCATTATTTGCATTGTCACTCACAATTACCACTCTCTCTTTTGCACTTGCAGCTATGAGATTGAAGAGGATGGGTGCATGCATAGTTTATGACTAGTTATCCTTGAATATTCACATTGCTCACATAAATGAAACTTGTGGCTTGAAGAGATAAAATCTAAAACACACCTTGCTTGATGCCAAATATGATAATTTTATAGAAAATCTACAAGTGGTCTTGTTGACACTTTTATTTTAGGAGCACTTTATTGAGGTGTTTTAAAAAGAAGCAAAGGGAAAGTTAATGTGAAGGAGAGTATGGAAAATCTTAAGCAAAATGGGAAGTAAAAAAGTAAAAGATAGTCCTTTGGGTGCCAAGAAGGATAGTTTTAGTCTTTTTGGTGCCGAGGATAGTTTTCATTCTTTCTTAACCCACGTATGAGGAGAGATTCTAGGGTTTATTGTTTGTTTCATTTAAGGAAAGATTCATATAATGTGCAATACCAACACCCTCCTACTTTGATTCAATCCATGTCACAACTTGCTTCATGAAGATTTCCCACGTTACAAAAGTTTCAGAGATGAAGGGGGGCATGTTGCTTGCATTGAAAGAGCTTCAGGCATGCATTTGCATCACCCACGTTGTTGGACTTGTGCATTTTTCCTCTCATTTTTTTCTAGGTATTCCAGTGTGTTTTCAAGCATTTAACATTGTTGAAGTATTCAAGAGCTTGAGTAAAGTTTGGATTTGTATACTATTTTTTCATAACCTCTGAATTTAAGGAAACCATGAAGCCTTTGTGGTAACAACAAAATTGTATACTACAAAACCCATGGACTTCATTGATGTACAATTTAATATAGGCATGTCTCTTTTCTTTTCATGCTCAAAGATGAACAAAGAGTTGCAATTTAAGCATGACTAAGGACTTAAAATGCCAAGTCACTTACTAAGAAAGGCATTGTTACCAATGTCATTTCTCAGCCATAAAGGGTGGGCTCAAATAAGAATATGTGAGATGGAAAATTTGTTAAAGTGTTAAAATCCTCTTGGAAGCTATGATAGGAGAATAGTTGTCATATAAGTCCTCCTTTTGTTATATTGTATTAAGATAAGAAGGGTAACAATTGTGAAAAAAGGCAAGTGTCTTGCTTATTGAATATTATACATAGTTATGTTAGACAAGAAGCAGGAAAACTATCTTCAAAGCATGTGATAGTCATAAAATGAAGATAAGTGTCCAAAAGTAGCAAGTCAGGAGCGTTCATAAAGAGCTTGATAGTCTGAAAGAAAATTAGCCATTATCTTCTCAGTCACATTAGGAAGGTTATCACATGGCTCTTTGCCATAGTAGTCAAGAAAAGATGGTTCATAGCAGCAAGAACAACATTTTATGCATGAAAAGTGTTAATAAGAGTTTAATTACAAGGAGTAGTTGACAGTGGTAAAGGACCATGGATATGTTATTAAATGATAGTAGATTAGAAGTATCATAACAATGAATTTGTGATAGTTAAGATATATAATAGTCCATAAAACTTGAAAAGGAAGCTTATAAGGTATCAAGGGACACCAAAATTCATAGGAGAGTCATATAGGGTTGCATGGAGATAGGAAAAATGACAATTTAAAGCTCACCACAACCTACATGCTCAAAAGGGCCATTATTCACAGTTGCAAGAGGCACAATAATAATGGGATGACAGTTAAGATAAATGACAATATAGTCAAGATAAAAGCTCCAAAGGATAATCACAATCACTCAAGACTATAATCATGCTAAGGGTATGGACACAAAGGCGACATCATGAAAGGGACAGTGGCATGGAAAGTATGAAAGTGTTTACCAAGAAGATGATGGCTTCAAGGAGGTAGTGATAACAAGGGTAAAGGATAGTATTATATTCTATGACATTCTATTAAAAAGGCATTCAACTGTGAACAACCTACTAATAGTAGTCTATAAGTACATTGTTAGAGAGAAAGACAAGTGATAGTGGGCAGTCATAAAGATAGTCAATGAAAGTGATGTCTAGAGTGGGATGTTGGCAAAAATTATAAATGACAAAAATATCCTTTGAAGAGTGAGACCACAATCAACAACCATCACAAGACATGAGGGAAATGGTTCTAACATGAAAATCAAGTGAGTTATAGATGAGAGTCCTCATAGGGCAATTTTTTAAGTTTTATAAAATCTATCAAAGCCATCATAAATCCTATCAAGAATGCATTGTTTTCAAGTGCCAAAGAATATGCATGATGATGAACATACTATCCAAAAATTTGACAACATAATCTATACTATCGAAGAAGGTATTGATTGCAAATGACAATTATGATATTGCTATTAGAATTCAACCGTGTAGTTTTACGAGTCAAACTCATTGACTCATGTTTCATGAGTAGTGGTTCACAAGAACCATCTCCCATGATAGTGAATGGTCCACTTAGCACTCTTTGCATCTAGGTGATTCTTGTGAACCACTACTCATGAAACATGAGTCAATGAGTTTGACTCGTAAAACTACACGGTTGAATCTTGATAGCAATATCATAATTTGACACGCTGTGGAAAATACCTCCTACTTATCAATGTAAATGGCAATGGCATGTTGTGATAAGAGGGAAACTTTAGTCCTTGTGACAGTCATCACTAAGGGAAACTTTAGTCCATGACTGTGATGAAAGGAACAATCTTATGAAATATGCAAAAGACAACATAAAGTACAGTATGAGTTAGAGGATACTTGGTAAAAGGACATAGAAGGAGACTGCAATAACAACTAGAAAAAACAAGGGATAAATTTCTGCCTATAGTTGATGAAAAGTTAGTCATGATGGTAAGGAAAATAAGGATCTATATTAGGTTTTGAAAGAATCCATGAGTGACAAATTGCAGTACAAGGTTTTATCAAAGACTTATGAGAGCAGTTCACAGTTTTCAAGACTAGAGGACAGTCTATTCTTAACAGTTCTAAAGGACAGTGATCTTGCACCCACAAAAGATAGTCACCTTGAGGTACAATATGAGTGACAGTCTAGTCATTAGAAAGGAAGTTTTTGGAGATGGTCTCATGTACATGGTAGTCATGTGAAGACAAAGAAACCATACAAAAGGACAGCCACAAGACAAGCAAGTTTTCAATGTATAGGAGGGTAGAGAAATGTAGAAGCCAAAAGGCTAGGATGAAGGTCTTAATGAATGTCAAGCATGAATGATTGAAGAAGGAAAAATCAACAAAGAACAATACATAATTCCTTTAATAAGATGGACAAATTATGAGAACATTGCAGACCACGGTGTTCAATGAAAGGGTAAATTGACGCTTCCAAAAGACAAAGTTAGTCACATGAGCATGTTAATGGTCTTTAACCTATGATATTTATAGCATGGAGAATAATGGAAATGACATCCTATAGCACTATCATGACTAAGTCAATACTCCATGAAGATCTTAGTCCACAAGAAGACAGAGTAAGTGCATCAAGATAAAATGACAATGCTATGAACTATTGTACAGTCTTACGAGAAAAAGGATAGAACAAACAAAATGACAGAGTATGTGTAACCTTGGGAAGACAGTTTGGACAATCCTCTACAAGATTTGTTGACACTGCCCTCAAATACAACCATTGGAAGCAATAGTAAGGATATGAACTACTATATAGTCACCTTGATCCTGACCTCAAAGTGGTATACAATACTTATAAAATAAGTGATATGTTAGTGGATTACAAAGTTTATCAAACTCACAAGAGCTATTTCAGTCCTATTAAGCAATAGAACCCTAGGAAAGTTGGGTAAGAGATGGTGACAGTAGGATCGTCACAAGAACTTTTGAAAGGGTAGCAAAGGAGTATTCTACAGGATAGAGCTCCATGAACATTTTGAAAAGGCCAATAGATAGTTCTTGTGAGAAGGCCAAGAGATAGTTCTTGAGTAGGTTTTTCATGAGCATAAGAATGGTAGAGGTCTGTGGTATTTAAGAATGATACTATGAAGAGGAAAGAAGGATAGTTTATTGTCAAGTTCAAACCACCCAAGTTTGGATGATAGAAGAAAACAGGGCAGTCATTATATAAATTATGGACGACAGTTTTCAATGCATGATAGGCAGACCTCAAGTATGTGACAATGATAAATGCCTAAACATCTCTTATGCCCTCATGAGATACTTAGTCCTTATTAATAGCTTTTCACATGTCCTATGAATGTGGTTAGTGGTTTTGACAATTTGGAAAGGGTGTTATCAAGCACATGGTAGAGCATCTAAGGCATTTATGGAGGTTGGGCAGTTTGGTAGACTTTATGGACTTCAAGGGAAGCTTGCAAACATCTAGGAGCGTCATCACTAACTGGAGCACATTTCAAGGAATTTGAAGGGGTCAACCAACCAACTTTGAAGAGACCAAGTCAAACAAGAACTTCTTGGGTGTGCAAAGTAGGTTGGCCTATTTTTAAGCCTTGTAACTTAGTCAATTTAATCCCTATATGCTCTCCTATGTTTGGGAAGAGATATAAGACCCTCTGGCTAGCATTTTCAATCAATTATTTTTATTTTTTGGCTCTACAAGAAGAAAATGATAGTATTGTAACTCAGAAAATCAGTTCTTGCTCATTTTGGGCTATGTATTGTAACCTATGAAGGTTCTTTCAAGTAAAGAATAAGCATTGTAACTATTTTCAAACTTGTATGTTGTTAATAGGCATTTTTTTTTATCAATAAACACAAGTTGTTTTTACCTTCTCAAAGTTGTTTCATTGGGCAAACTTCTTCAAAATGGTTGATGTAATCTTGTGGTGATATTTTTCCCCTTGATTTCTATCATATTTTCATTGCTTTTATGCAAAAAAATGTACTTTTGCAAGTCATGGCTTGTGTTTAACCAAGGGTAAAGTTTAAGTTGTGAGAACATTTCAAGCTCCTTCTAAATGTTGTCCTAGTTATCAAACCTAGTCATGAAATACTTATGCAAGGGATATATGAAATTTTGGGTTGTGTATGTTGTAGTTTAAGTTGTTGATCATATTGTGTTCATTTAAACAAGTGCATATCAAAATTCATTTGGTGCATCACCTTATTAAATCTTATGTTTCATTTCATGTCACTTCTTATCTCTTTTCTCTACAAACAACATAGGTAGTTCAGTTTAGGTGATAAAACCAAGGGGAACCAACCCTCTCTAGAAGTTCTTTTCCACTATAGGTGACCCACAACTTGGAAAAGTTCCCATGTTTCACTAGTAGGCCAAGTTTTGCAACTTAGCAGGTCCCAAAGACATCTCAAGGAAGTTAGATATGCCAATTTACATGATATATTGTGATGCTCTCCAAACAATGTGTCGTTGAGATCTTGTGCTCACAATATTTATTATTCTCACTATATCCTACATTTGAAATCATGATGATCTTATGTTCATCAAGAGAATAATTTGGATTATTGGGTAATATTCTTCAATTGCTTAGTTCTACCCAACAATTTAAATTATCCAAAGTGCCCTTGATGAACACATTATCATCATGGTGGATGGATGTATAAGTGTTTGCTCATGTTTGTGTCTATTTTCTCTTGATGAACATAAGATCATCACGGGGTGTGTGTGTGTGTGTGTGTGTGTGTGTGCACGCGCGCGTGCTCTTGATGAACATAGGATTAACATAGGAGTGGTGTACTGGTTTTGCTTCGCATTTCTTCTATGTTGAAGATATGCTTGTGCATTTTGGATATGATGATCAGAAGTGTTTATAGGTGTTATATCTAGAGTTTCTTGGTCTGGATCATTGTGTAGAGAAAGTTGTGTTCACTAGTGTGTGAATTGTGTATTGTAGTGGTGTCTGGGAGAAATGGTTTTGCTCAACAATTTGGTTTTTGGTCTTGCGGTTCTAGAAGTGGATTGATAAGGTTCATAACTACGTTCAGTCGAAGTTGTTCGTGGTTTGGTGCTCCACAAGTTGATTTCTTCAGTTACAGTGTGTGGAAGATTATATGGGTGTAAAAGATAAGTTTTTTCTTCAAGTGAATGATGCTATGAAGGAATTTGTTGGATATCAGGGTGTTTTTCGAATATTCCAGTTCGTATTCAAGTGTTGTGTGTGGTCTGTGAGTCATCTTTGGATCATAGGAAGCATGTACTTAAATGTTTGATAGTGTTTACACAGGTTCGATCGACCTTGGGTGTTTACACTAGTTGTAGATTTGCTTCGATGATTTTGGAAGTGTGGCGTGGCATGTATAAGTAGATTTAGGTCTGAGTTAAGGTGTGATGTGGTCCACCTTCATTCCTTTCCACCACGGGAATGTTTTGGTACCGACCTAATTTGAATTTGCACTGTTGAGATGCATAGCCGACCTTGGAGAATGTTTACAAGGTTGAAAAAGGCATAAATAAGTGTTGTGTTGATGGAGGATGTGTCTGCAGTGTATGATGCAAATTGCAGAGTATTGAAGTGCGAATTTGTGAAGTGCAGTGTGAGCTTTAATGAGTTAGACTATTGGAAGCAGTGAGCAGAAGGTGTTTACAATCTTCATAAAGGCTGCAAATGTGTTGGTGATACTATGGTGGACTTTTTTGTTGCATTGAGATAGATTTCTCACTATAACACTTTTCTTTCTTCTTTCTATAATCTTGCAGTGAGCCATTGGCAGTGGGCCCTTCTTTCCTTTGGGCAGTGAGCCTATTGTATTCAGTGTTGCTATTACTTTATATTGTGAGCTAATCCTCACCATGATTTTTCCCTTCCTAGGTTTTCCATGTAAATCTGGTGTTCTATTGTGCATGGTGTTGAAGTGTTTTCAATTTCTATTATTTGCTTTCATGCTAAATCATTCTAACAAATTAAAGGTTATTAAGTTGATGTGGATTTGAATATTAATGAGGGTTTTGATTATCTAATGAACAACTTATTCCCCCCCCCCCTCTCAATTGTCTTGTGCATTCAACATAGGGGAATTGTAGCCAAGAGACATATGAAATTTTGGGTTGTGTATGTTGTAGCTTAAGTTGTTGATCATATTGTGTTCATTTAAACAAGTGCATATCAAAATTCATTTGGTGCATCACCTTATTAAATCTTAGGTTTCATTTCATGTCACTTCTTATCTCTTTTCTCTACAAATAACAGTAGGTAGTTCAGTTTAGGTGATAAAACCAAGGGGAACCAACCCTCTCTAGAAGTTTTTTTCCACTATAGGTGACCCACAACTTGGAAAAGTTCCCATGTTTCACTAGTAGGCCAAGTTTTTCAACTTAGCAGGTCCCAAAGACATCTCAAGGAAGTTAGATATGCCAATTTACATGATATATTGTGATGCTCTCCAAACAATGTTGTTGAGATCTTGTGCTCACAATATTTATTATTCTCATTATATCCTAAATTTGAAATCATGATGATCTTATGTTCATGAAGAGAATAATTTGGATTATTGGGTAATATTCTTCAATTTCTTAGTTCTACCCAACAATTTAAATTATCCAAAGTGCCCTTGATGAACACATTATCATCATGGTGGATGGATATATAAGTGTTTGCTCATGTTTGTGTCTATTTTCTCTTGATGAACATAAGATCATCATGTGCGCGCACGTGTGCTCTTGATGAACATAGGATTAACATAGGAGTGGTGTATTGGTTTTGCTTCACATTTCTTCTATGTTGAAGATCTGCTTGTGCAGTTTGGATATGATGATCAGAGGTGTTTATAGGTGTTATATCTAGAGTTTCTTGGTTTGGATCATTGTGTAGAGAAAGTTGTGTTCAATAGTGTGTGAACTGTGTATTGCAGCGATGTCTGGGAGAAGTGGTTTTGCTCAACAGTTTGATTTCTGGTCTTGCGGTTCTAGAAGTGGATTGATAAGGTTCATATCTACCTTCAATCGAAGTTGTTCGTGGTTTGGTGCTCCACAAGTTGATTTCTTCAGTTACATTGTGTGGAAGATTATATGGGTGTACAGGATAGGTTTTTTCTTCAAGTGAATGTTGCTACAAAGGAATTTGTTGGATCTCAGGGTGTTTGTGGAATATTCCAGTTTGTGTTCAAGTGTTGTGTGTGGTCCGCGAGTTGTCTCTGGATCATAGGAAGCATGTACTTAAATGTTTGATGGTGTTTACACAGGTTCGACTGACCTTGGGTGTTTACACTAGTTGTAGATTTGCTTCAATGACTTAGGCCCAAGTTAAGGTGTGATGTGGTCTGCCTTCATTCCTTTCCACCGTGGGAATGTTTTGGTACCGACCTAATTTGAATTTGCACAGTTGAGATGCATAGCCGACCTTGGAGAATGTTTACAAGGTTGAAGAAGGTATAAATAAGTGTTGTGTTGATGGAGGATGTGTCTGCAGTGTATGATGCAAATTGCAGAGTATTGAAGTGTGAATTTGTGAAGTGCAGTGTGAGCTTTAATGAGTTAGACTATTGGAAGCAGTGAGCAAAAGGTGTTTACAATCTTCATAAAGGCTGCAAATGTGTTGGTGATACTATGGTGGACTTTTTTGTTGCATTGAGATAGATTTCTCACTGTAACACTCTTCTTTCTTCTTTCTATAATCTTGCAATGAGCCATTGGCAGTGGGCCCTTTTTTCCTTTGGGCAGTGAGCCTATTGTATTTAGTGTTGCTATTACTTTATATTGTGAGCTAATCCTCACCGTGATTTTTCCCTTCCTAGGTTTTCTACGTAAATCTGGTGTTCTATTGTGCATGGTGTTGAAGTGTTTTTACTATTATTTGCTTTCATGCTAAATCATTCTAACAAATTAAAGGTTATTAAGTTGATGTGGATTTGAATATTAATGAGGGTTTTGATGTTTTAATGAACAACTGATTCACACCCCCCCCTCTCAGTTGTCTTGTGCATTCAACATAGGGGAATTGTAGCCAAGTTGCCCCACAACAACCCCACAAAAACAATCAAACCACAACCATCCAAAGGAACAATGGGCTAAACAACCGGTCCTCAACTAGCAACAAGCACACCCAAAACATGTGTATTAGAAGCAAAACCATGTTTAGGAAGACCCCTCTTCCTTCTTTAGAGAATTGTCCAAGACACAATTTTCCAAATCTTTAGATTGTAGGGAAAGGAGAGGAGAATCCTCTACTATCACCTCAACATACTCCACCATTTGTTGATACACCAACACACTCCCTAAAAGGACCAGGGTCAGTGGAAGGAGTGACCAAGATAGGACTAGGAGAAGGTGTTCCACAAGAGAAGAAGCAATTAGAATGGGCATTAAAAATTACCAACAATTAAGTGTTTGGAATGGGCATTGTGCCACCAAGTAGTTGAACCCACCAACCTATGGGGAGAGTGAGAGCAATTGGAACCAAGGTGTAATAGAAAAGATCTTTTGCAATAGAAGGGAAGATCATCATTATTAACAAAGAAGAAAATATTATAGCCTTATATATAACTCACCTTCATAAGACCACACATTTCAAAACCCTAAACAAGGCATATAGAAGCCTATATTATGTTTTCAATTATCAACTTCTACACGATTAAACAATGGACCTAGAGAGAAAGTGAAATGGGTTTGTCACCATTTTGGTGGAAATGCAACCATAAATGGGGTTTAGAATTAGTTTAAGTCTTGCAACTAACTCAATTGAAAGTAGCATTCTAGCTATTTACTTTGGGACT